>RBNI01003091.1:0-16693 GCA_003990745.1 Jimgerdemannia flammicorona
TTTAGTCTCATGGACTCCTTCCTTTATTAATATACCAATCTATTCCATATAAATACATTGAGCCCACCCCTCACCTGATCCCCCTAGGGGGGCCCCTCTCCCTACTCTTACTTAATAAAAGACCACTTTGTCTAACACTATTGCTACCTACCCATCACTCTATTTATAGATCCCTTCCATCAGACCATGATGCCACTCCCCCTGGAGACCCCAACCCATCTACCACCCAGTCAGCAGATCCTCCATCAACCTCTCTCACCTTAATAACTTCTTTTATAAACCCAACTGTTGCCTCTCCTCGAAAACAAAGAGCCAATGTCCAGCTAATCCCACCCACACTGCTAAAACCCACCCTACAGTGAGCCAACTATTGCTCACACCCTCCACTAGCCAAGATCTCAAATCCTCCCAGCAGCCTCACTCACCATCCAGCCACTGCTCCACATCTAGCTGATTCCTTACTTCTATCCAAAAGTCCCCCAGTACCTCACACTCTCCCAGCCAATGTTCTGATATCTGTACAAATTCCCCAACTCACCCCACATCATAACACTCCTCACAATTGAATCAGTCACCTTCCACCAGATGCCTTGTATGGAAATTCGACATAATGTTCCTCCACAGCATCTACTACCATACCACCCAGAACTTGAGAGGAAGCTACTTCCGCACCTCAGCACTCTATGACCAGATATCTGCCCAGTCCCATTCCTCACCAATCCTCTCTATCTGCTATCTACTTGGCCAAAGATCCTGGCCAAGACCCTGCTGACACTCTACTCCATCCCCAATGTCAAACTCAATAAGCAGAGCACCCCCCAAAAGTAATCTATCCCATTGCCACATATTTAGACCCCAAGGCACCTCCCCCTCATTGCCCCACTAGCACAGACTGATTTGGTGTACTCCATTCACCACTTCTCACCAGAAGCCCTTAAACTGCAGCCATTGACTACCCTTCAGCTCCACCAGAGCAAACAAATCTCCTGAGGACCCTTAAGGGGAGAATCTCATCTCTCACACCCTCTGCAGTAGTGGTACCCAACCCCCTCCCTGCAATTCAATAGCTCTCCTCAACCACCAGACTTGCAGGCAGTATAACCTCTTAGGGAAATCCACAAGGCCTAGTCCTCCCCTAATCACCAGAGTTGCAAGGGTATCCCAACTGATCTGGGACCTCCTCCCAGCCCAAATCTAATCTCTAGCCACCTTTATCAGCCACTTCATCACCCAAGCTGGGAAGTCTAGGTGATATACCACATATCACAGCTTGAGGAATCAGTAGATATTCAGAATTGACACCTGCCCTGCCAGAGAGATGTGGTAACCCCCCCAATCTTGAAGAGCCTCCCCCCAAATAGCTACCCTCCTCTCCCACCATACTCGCAGCAAGACAGATCCATATACTGAAAGAAAGATGCCCAGATACTGCACCACCTCTCCTATAGGGACAATTGTTCCAATAATGTCCCCTCCCACCAGCCCATTTCCCAACACTATCATCTCATACTTATACCAGTTGAGTTTTGCCCCAGAGTGTACCTCATACCAATCCACTGTTTCCTTGAGTGTCTTTATATCTGCCACTGATCCAAGTCTAACTACTATATCATCTACAAAGGCCCTCACCTTCTACACTACATCATATATAGAGAGCCCTTCCACCTTCTGATATATCCTATCCATCAAAGATTCCAAAGAAAGGGCATAGAGGATAGGAGACAGTGGGTCTCCTTGAGGAACTCCTCTTCCTAAGGGAAATGCCAAACTCTGGTGGCCATTACATATTAGTGCCACCCTGCTACTCTCTAACAAATTCAACATAGAGGCCCTAAACCATGGGGGCACACCAATTCTGTCCAGCACCTTGCCTAGCCACACCTGCTGAACATGGTCATAGGCCTTCTCCTGGTCCAAGAAGACCAGTCTACCATCTAGTCCACAAGCCTGAGCCCCCTTTGATAATACTGTGCACCCAGGCAGTCCCATCCCTGATAAGCCTGTCTCCTATAAAGCCCTGCTGCTTCTCACCCAGCACCTGCTGGGCAACCTTCTGTAGTCTCGCAACAATCACCTTAGTCACCATCTTCCTGTCCATATCCAGAAGCATGATTGGCCTCCAGTTCTTCCAGTCCTCCCTCCTCTCCTTGTCTTTGTACAATAAGGCCACCAGCCCCAAGTCTTGCTCCCTAACCCACTTGCCATTCAGAAGAACAGATCACAGAGGGTGGCCATTTCACCTAACACTCCAGGGACTTTCACCATCCTCTTCCAGAAGTCCCAAGATAACCCATCCTCTCCTGGTACTGTCCCAAGCTTAGTTGCTGCAAGGACTCTCTGGATCTTCTCCTCTTTGACCAGTAAGATCAAGTCACCCAGCCCTTCTACCTGTGGTGGCTCCCACTCCTCCAACATATCTCCAATCATCTCCTCATCAGCACCCCCTTCCTCTTTACTCTACAAACCCTACCATCTCTCCTTCAAAACCCCCAAGATCTGTTGTGTGCTATGCACCATATCTCTCTTGGCATCAAAGACCCCATCTCACTGATGTTGTACCCTTCTAGCTTTGAGAAGCCTAGACAAGTACATAGTAGGCCACTCTCTCTCCTCAAGCCCCTGCCACTGTAGCCTGGCAGCCATTTCTTTGAAATGAATCTCCTCCTCTTCTCTCATAACCTATTGCAGCTCCACTACCTCCAATTTTGCCCACTTTAACCTCCACTCCTCCACCTCTTCAAAAGAAAGCAAATTAACCCATTCCATCTGCAATCTCTTCAGCCTATTAGAAGCATACCTTATGCACTTCCTTCTCTGTCTCCCAGCCTCCCTACCAGCTCTTCCCCAATAGACCCTTACTGCCTCCTTCAATCTCATTCAATAGATACCCACCAATAAACCCTTGTGCCTCCAGATATAAATCCTCACCTGGATGTCCTCTATCCATGAGTTCCATAACTCCTTCTCAGCCAGTAGGGAGGAGTTAAGACATCAATGTCCAGGTCCATCTCCACTCCCCCCAAACCACCCCTGCCCTAATAGCCCCCAGTGATCAGACCATGGACACTACTCTACCTCCAAAGACTTCCAAACATCAATACCCCAGCATTTGGCCATCAGAATCCAGTCAATCCTTGTACCCAAGCCATTCACCCAATGTGTGTAGACTCTCTTGTTGCCCCAGCATGTTTGGCCCATATCCCCTAAGGAGCTAAAATTTTCCACCTTCACCCATATATTCAGACCACTACTCCTCCTATCTGCATTACTCCCTCCATCTGTCCTATCCAATTGTGGATCCTAAACCATATTAAAATCACCACCCAGAACATCTACTCTTTTCTGCAAGATAATACCCTCCTCCAGCAGGTCTCTAATCCATGCAACCCTCTCACCCCTAACTGCAGGACAATAGCAGAAGCCAACCCTCACTAGCTCCCACCCTGGCTGCTGCCAATCTCCCCAGACCAACTGGTCACCCCAGCTCTTGACTCTGCCCAAGTCTCCTCTACTCTTCTTCACTAGAATCACCACCTTGCCAAACCAAGCAGCTTCCTCTCCCCATTCTCTAGTCCACTCCTCTCAATCATCCTCATTCTCATACTGCACATCCTATAGTAAAAAGAGATCAGCCTCCAATCCTTTAAGCCAAGTAAAAATGTTCCTATACTGCCCAGATCTCCTTAACCAATTCACATTTAGAGAGAAAATATTAGTTATACTATTCATAAGGAATAATGTTATTGATCAATTACATCCTCTACAAATCTGTATACAACTCCTCCTGTGCTAAGTCCAAATTATGTTCTGCAGCCAGCACTTTCTCTTCAGTTACCTGGGCCTCCTGCCCTACCAGAAGTTCAGCCAGTATCCTATCCTCTTTTTCCTCAAAGTCCTCATGATACTCCAGGCATACCTCCTGCCAGAGTTGCAATTCATTCCACTTAGCCCAACAGTAGGTAGCTCACTCACCAGCAATAACCACCAGCTCAGCCTCCCTTGCCTTATCAATCTCATATCCCTCCTTCTCTAGGAAAATTACAAGAATCTCTGCCTTCAGTGCCTCCACTACCCTACCTCCACATAGAATCTATACTCAATGCTTCTCCAGCATTACATGCAGATCCACTTCCCCCAACTCCTCAGCTGCAAGATTATCCATCACCTTGCTCATCTACAGCAGGTTCCCCACCTCCTTCCCTCCCAGTGTCCCCAGCCTCCCTGCATTAAGCATCATGGTGTCTGCCCCTACACTGGTGGTCTCATCTCATCCCTCCTCTGGGACATCCATCAGCTCATCCTTGCCAGCTACCTTGCCAACAGCCACCACCCAGCTACCTTTTGCCACATCAGGAATCCCAAAGTGAACCCTCTGAGCACCCTTCATCAACACATCCTCCACTCCCTGACCCCTTGCAGCCGAACCCCGCCTGATCAGAGGGAGAGTATCCTCCACAACTAGGTCCCATACTTCAAACATGCCATCAGCAAATGGGTCCTTGTGTGGCATCTTCTCAGCTCCTCCCAGGCCCTCCTCCCCAATACTCTCACTCTTGCTAGCCCAGACACTCTCCTCTGTGCCCTCAGGCTTCTCAGTGCCCCCAACCTCTATCTTTGCCTCTCCTTTCATACTTGCCAGTAGCTCCCACTGCCTCTTACATCCTTGATCTTTCTTCCACTACCTCTTGTCAGTGCAAATATGCTTTCCATCAATAATCTCCAGATGTGTCGACTCTACATAGAGCTTCTAGGTCTTTACCCACTATTTGACTGTACCACTTAACTCCTCCAATACTTCCAACAAATCCTCTTCCTCCTCTTCACTCCCCTTCACCCTTGATATCTTGCAGACAAATGCCCCCCACATCAATACCAAGGGCCAGTCACTCACTTTCTCTGTGGCCTCTCTCTCTGCCAGTTGAATTCTGACATCAACATTATCTGTCCTAATTGCAGTCCCCTCCCACACCTAGAAGTCAATATCTACTATATTGCCATACTCTGCCATCACCTCCTCCACCCTCCTCCTAGTCTCAACCTTTGTCACTATAGGCACCCTCTTCACCAGCAACTGTACCATCCTGGGGTTCCACCAAAGGTATTGCACTATAGAGATCACTACTTCCCCAACCACTACTCCAGTCTTCAGTACCTCATCCAGTGGGCCTGCCTCCTCAAAGCCCACCTCAACCCCCTTCAGCCCCTTCAGGAACTTCACTAAGGCTGCCCCAGCCATCTGCTGCAAGATAAGCCCTAGAACTATCCTTGTAGTCACTGCCAAGCCCTGGAAGTACAAGGTAGTCACAAACTCTGAAATTGACTTCTTGAGTAATAGTGCCACTGCCAGCCCCATCACACTATCAGTCAGGTCCCCCTTCTGCTTTGGGCCCATCTGCCCAGCCCCATCATCAGTAGTCACATCTGGATTTTTTTCCAGATTTCCAGTCATGCCACTATCAGCAGTCCCACCCCTACTCCCAGCAGCCACCCCACCAGCTCTACCACCCACTGGCTGAGGTCCAGTACCTCCAGCTCCTCCAGCTTCTCTAACCTTCTGCTTTTCCTTCCCTCCTGCCTGCCCACCCCGAGTCCCCACCAGTCAACTACCATCCCTTAGCATGTCCACAAAACTCCTCTCTACCTACTCTCCAGCCCCACCACCAGCACCACTTTTACTGCCCAAGCTGCCCTGCCCACTCAGACTACTGAAAGACTCCATCTCAAGTCCATACCCTTATCCGACATACTGCTAGTTGAAGGCCCCAGGTCTATCTGATCTAGTACATGCATCTGCTTGCTTGCTGGTTAATATAGCCTTAATACCTTTCTCCAATAAATAACTTGAAAGTGTGTTGTAAAAGTGTGTATAATGTGAATTGTAGTGGAGAAAGATCTGGTACTAGAGATCCTTATCACTTTATTCTCTACTACCATGAAATACAAACAAGAATTACCATTGCTACTAAATACCTCCAAATATGGCAGAAGTATGAAATAGAAAACCTTTTCTGCCAGGAGTTCCTACAGACCAGTCCTCAAGAGTTACAAGATACATACCACTCTTATAGATATATGTGAAACAAGGATAGTTAAGAAGATTTATCAGATCTTCAGACATGCACTATGGTTGATCTCTAACTTGAAGTATACTAGAGTCACAGACTTCAGAGATCTGTCAGCCCACCATATCAATGTACTAGAAGCCAAGGTAGCAACAGAAGTCCAGTCCACTATTACTCTTGATAGTGATGAGATAGAAGAGTTCTGATATTCCATTCTCCAGGACAACCCAGATCAATTCCTGCAAGGATTGATCTCCACATTCTAAGGCCTCAGTATCTAGATTAAACCTCCCCAAGACCCTATATTTGTCCCTTATTTTGTAGAAGAGAACCTCATAGACTGGAGAGCCCCAGATCTCCTCACTCTCTCTGCCACCACCAAAAGTGATGACATCATCAGCAATGATGTCATCCCATGTGACATATGTGAAATGTGTGACAAAACCAATCTTATCTCCTTTGAAGACATCCTGACCTCTGATGAAGATAAAGCCCCCATGGTCTTGAACATTCTGCTCTAAGTCCCTTAGTTATACTGAATTATGCTGGCATTCTTTTCCTGTGTAACAGCCATTCCTCTACTGGCATTCTGACCATATGACTCAGAATTATTTCAGCACCCTTTTTCTATATTACTGAAATTATATCAGTATCCTGAACCTATGCAACCATCTGTATCAATACTGGAACTTAGCAGTTTTCTGTATTTCAGTATTTTATTTAGTTATTGGAATTTATATTTAGCTTTATATCTTAACAACTATTGAATTATATTTTGTATAAATACCCCTCTTATTTCCTTCGAAATAAAGTCAGTTTCTCTCAGTATAATATATACAATTTCTTACAAGAAATCTAAAGATATAACAAGACAGTTTAAAGATAAGAAGTTTGAGAACTATAAGACCTTGAGAAGGTACTCCAATAAGAACTTACTTATAACAAACTTGAGTTAGTCTAAGAGATATATCTTGGAGAGAATCTGACATATTTGAAGGACTCAGTGATCACTATATAATACTATATAGATTAAATTGAGTATATATTGTAATGGTGACCCCAGAATAATAACATCAGCACAGGAGATAGCCTTTCCTTGCAAGCCACCAGATTGGAGCACAAGAAGATTATATGGCATATGAGATGAGTAATGATGACCAACTATGAGTCATTGTGACCACAGTATAAGCATCCTGAAGAATATAAAAGAAGGATCAAGGAACTGCAGTAGCAGCAACCAACAAGAACCACCAATCCCAAAATAGCTCAAAGACTCACCATAAACAAAATGCCTGCTGCCCACCAAACCTCAAGGTCAAGGAACTACCAAGGTGTCTCAGTTGAAGAAAGGATGTTCCAAGACATCAGAAGAGCCATGAGGACCTGCTCAAGAAGGACTCCTAGTATCAACCTGAGTACTGCAGACCCCTATCACTTTATCCTCTATTACTGTGAAATGGAAACAAGAATCACCATTGCTACCAAATGCCTCCAAATATAGCAGGAGTATGAAATAGGAAACCTCCTCTGCTGGGAGTTCCTACAGGCCAGCACCCAAGAGCTACAAGATGCTACTTCCATGGATATATGCAAAATGAGGACAGCTAAGAAGATCTATCAGATCTTTAGGCATGCACCATGGTCGATCCCCAACTTGGAGTATGTTAGAGTCTCAGACTTCAGAGACCTGTCATCTCACTGTATCAATATACTAGAAGCCAGGGTGGCTATAGAAGCCCAGTCCACTATCACCCTCAATAGTGAAGAAGTAGAAGACTTCTGGTATCCCATCCTTCAGGACAACCCAGACCAATTCCTGCAAGGATTGATCTCAGTATTCCAAGGCCCAAGCATCTGGGTTAGATCTCCCCAAGACCCTACATTTGTTCCTTATTTTGTGGAAGAGAACCTCATAGACTGGAGAGCTCCAGACCTTGTTCCCAATTTTCCCACCACAGCTGAACATGATGACATCATCAGCAATGACATCATCCTACGCGACATCGACATACGCAAAATGCATGACCTGCATGACAAATTCATGGATCTCATCTCCTTCAGTGATGATGATGATGATAAAGCCCCCATGGTCCTGAACTTTCTGCTCTAAGTTCTTTGTTACACTGGATAATGCCAGCACTGGTATTCTCATATAATACTAGATAATGCCAGCACCAGTATTCTGAGATGATGCAAAATTGTTCCAGCACTGGCATTTTGATGTAACACTAAATAATGCCAGCTCTGGAGCTTAGTAGTTTTAGTTATTGGAATTTATATTTAGCTTTATATCTTAGCAACTATTGAATTATATTTTATATAAATACCCCTCTTATTTCCTCTGAAATAAAGTCAGTCAAGTTCACTTACACACACATTCTTACAAGCCATCTAAGAGATAACAAGATAGTTAAAGATAAGAAGTTTGAGAACTATAAGACCTTGGAAAGGCACTTCAATAAGAACTTGCTTATAACAAACTTGAGTTAGTCTAAGAGATATACCTTGAAGAGAATCTGGCATATTTGAAGGACTCAGTGACCACTACATAACAACTTGGTGCCCATTGGCTGGTGATTCAAGACGAATCCCTCACTTTCAAGCTGAAAAATGAACAACCTCCACAACAACTACCCTAACTACAAGAGTCACCCCTATAAGAATTCAAGACAAGATGGAAATACACCCCCCTACATTCTATGGATATACTACTGAAGAGTCAATCCTGATCTTCATTGAAGACTTTGAACAATTCGCCACTGTATAAGTCCTTAGTGTGGATGCTCAATTGGCCCTTCTACCAGTCAGCCTCAGAGGACCTGCTAGAGACAAGTTCAATGCAGCCACCATTGCTGGTGCTGATGCAGTCAAACTTACCAATATGAAGATCTTCCTCAGAACAATATATTATACCAAAGAGATCAAGCAAGCTCTCAAGAATCAACTCAATACTATCTGCCAGGGACTTAGTGAAGATCCCAACTCATTCTATACCTGAATCTGCCACCAGTCTTGGCTGGTTATGACAATGCCCTCAAGGAACAAATAGCAGATTCAACCTTCCTCAAAGGAGTTCACCCTGAAATTGCCCTAGCAATCTGATCTACCCCAGCTGCACTGACCCTTGATCAGAAAGTGGTCTTTGCACAGAGATATTGGACTGCCAGACACCCTGTCAAACACTCAATAGAGAAAATAACTAGCATCAAGATGGAGCCATCAAAGCCAACTAGTATCTTACCTGCCACAGTCATAAACAGACAACCAACCCCATCTACCCCCAAGACAGCCAAAGCTGACCCAGTGGAGGAACTTGCCAAGCAGTTCACCAAGATGACTGCATACCTTGGTGATGTTGTTAGAGAAGTCCGAAGTACGAACAGGAGACCAGTACAGAGATTTGCAGCTGCTACAGAAGAATGCAATAACATCACATACTTCAGATGTGGAGAAGAAGGCCACTATGCAAAGAATTGCATGACCGAAATGAGACACAAAGCCCAACCAAGCAATGCTAGCAGAACCAGAGAACAAACCAATACAGTAGTCATCGAGGAGATTGGTGATACTGATGATGAAGAATACTATGAGGAGCTCGAATTCTACTCTACTACTGAAGGTACCAGAACCTGGTCTAAGCCCTATGATAAGAAGAGCAACAGTAAGCCAGTTGGAAGACCAAAGAAGACCCCAGCTGTCACTATTCAAAGCAAGACCCAACCCAAGGAGATTGATCAAGACATAGAGTTAGATGAAGCTGCCTGCCAAATCATTGAAGGCACTACTCCAGTCTCAGGAGAAAGTGAAAGCAAGAAGGAACAGAAGCTGTGCAAGACCAAGATCCACCAGTATGACATCTACAAGGACCTCAAGAAACAGAAGGTCAATGCTACCTTTGGACAGCTAGCTGAAGTCCCTACCTTCAGACAGCAGTTGAGAGTAGGACTTGCAACTATCACCAAGAATCAAGAGTACAAGATTGTAGAAGCTCACAATGCACAGGAAGAATCTGAGAACTCAGGTGAAGAATCCGAAGACCAGCGCAAGACATCAGCCTATACCCCCTGCCAGATTAAAGACTGTATCTTTGATGCCATCATTGATACTGGTGCTGGAGGATGCCTCATGAGCAAGAAGGCAATTGACCACCTAGGTTGGGATATTGAAGAGTCCACCAAGATGGTCTATGTCACAGCAGACGGTACATGAGCTACCCCACTTGGCAAAATCTGAGAAGTCCCCATCAAGATAAGAGGAGCTACCATCCCAGTAGATGTGATTGTTACAAGCACCACCAACTATGACATCCTTATTGGCAACCAAAGACTTTACAAGGCCAAGGCCATCATTGATCTCAATGCCCAGAAGATGCAGATCAACTACAGAGGGAGAAAGGTATGAGTCTCTATCAATGTCCACAAAGGAGTTCTACCAGATATGGAGGAAGGAGATGAAGAAGACACAGAGGTCTTCATGCACTCAGTGAATAAGAACAAGAACAAGAGCAAGACACCCAAGCTCACAGATGAGCAGTGGTACAACAAGATCATCGATGGCTATGCCTCTCAAGGAAGATGCCCCCATGGTACTAGAATGTACTGCTCTGAATACCTGAATGACTGCTGGTCCTGTATCAGTGAAGTCAGGAAAATCCACCAACAGAAACATGAGCAAGAAGCTGCTAAAGCAAAAAGGAAAGCTGAAGAAGATGACCAGCCCCCAGAGCTTCAAGCTGACAGTGATGATGAGGAGGAACAAGAATCAGACATCACCCTCAAGGTCAAGAAGTTTCATCCTGAAGCTAAGATCCCAGAATACAAGACTAAAGGAGCCATAGGAATGGACCTTGCCAGCATTCAAGATGCTACCCTCAAACTACAGACCACTACCCTACTTGGCACTGGAATTGGAGTCAAGTTACCAGAAAACCATGCCAGAATTATCAAGATCAGGAGCAGTCTGGCCCAAAGTGAAATCTCAGTCGAAGGAGGAGTAATTGACCCTGATTACACTGGTAAGATCTTCCTCATAGTCAGAAATCACAACCACACCACCCCCTTCGAAGTCAAGAAGCATGACAGGATTGGCCAGATGCTGATCCATGAAATCAAGAAGCCCAAGATCATTGAAGCCATCAAACTCATCAAGACCAAGAGAAGAGAACAAGGCTTTGGATCTACTAGAAGAGGAGCCTATGCCATCACCAAGATTACTGAACTTGAGCACAAGAAAGACAAGGACCAGAACAAGCACACATATACCATTGGAGAAACTTTCCCCTGGAGGAACAACTTCTCAAGATCCTGCACCAGAATGAAGGAGTACTTGCTACAGACTTTAGAGATATCCACAATCAAGAACCCAAGTACTACCATGAAGTTGACACTGGTGATACTAAGCCTATCTACCAGAAAGCCAGACCCATACCACCTGCCTACAGAGAGTGGCTGCAAGCAGAACTCAAGGAAATGGAAGAAGCCAGAATCATCAAGCAAGCTATTAGCTCCTGGGCTTCACCCATTGTCCTAGCCCCGAAGAAAGGAACCAAGCCTGGAGAGTTTGCACTAAGACTCTGCATTGACTACAGAAAGCTCAATGCCATCACCAAGAAGGATAGGCAGCCCTTGCCAAATATTCAAGAAATCCTTACCACTCTTAGAAGTGAAGCCAAATACTATACCATCTTGGATCTGTTCTCAGACTTCCATCAGATCGGTCTCACTCAAGATGCCAGTGAGAAATCAGCCTTCATCACACCTGATGCCACCTATATCTACTTGTGAATATCATTTGGAATGTGCAATGCCCCAGCAAGTTTCTAGCGAATGATGAACAGAGTCTTCAGCAATGAGATTGGAAAATGGCTCTTTGTCTATGTTAATGATGTGATCATCTTCAGCAACACTGCACAGGAACATATCAATCACATACAGCTAGCTCTCAAGAGGCTCAAGGAGCATGGCCTCTACATCAAGCCCAAGAAATGCAAGTTTACAGCTCAAGAAATCACCTACCTAGGACACCTCATCAACCAGACCAGAATCCATACAGACCCCATGAAGATCAAGGCTGTTGCAGCCTACCCAAGATCCAGAACAACTACAGAAGTCCATGCCTTCCTTAGACTGGCCAGCTACTACAGAAGATTCATCAAAGGATACTCCAACATTGCAGCATCTATCTACGAGCTACTGAAGAAGAAGACCAAATTCGAATGAACCAAGGAGCACTAAGAAACCTTCAATGAACTCAAGACCAGGTTGACCCAAGCACCTATCCTCAGAAGACCAGATTGGAATCTAGAATTCATCCTGCAGACAGATACAAGTGCTATAGGACTTGGAGCAGTCCTAGCTCAGAAGAAAGATGGACATGAATATGTCATCTCCTATACAAGCCGAGGTACTCGCGGAGCAGAACAGAACTACGAGTCATGCAAGCTTGAATGCTTAGCAGTAGTTTGGGCAGTAGACAAGTTCCACTACTATCTAGCCAGGAAATACTTCACTATTCAAACAGACCATTCTGCTCTTGCCTGGCTATTCCACACTCTGAACCCCAAAGGAATATATGCCAGATAGATCTACAGGCTGCAAGAGTATGACTGTACTGTCAAGCACCACTCAGGAAAGACCAACACCAATGCCAATGCACTCTCAAGGACACCCCGAAACACCCCCACCAAGGCCATTCAACATGAAGTAAGGAGCTATACTATGGATTAATCAGCTACCTTGGGCAGCAGAAGATGCTCAACCATCTCGAATCCTGGACAATCACCATCATCAACCGGACTTGAAAACAGTTTGAATTAGACAACACTATACTCAGAAAGGGAGGAAAGCTAGTAATACCTGAACACAAGAAGTATCAAGTAATGAAAGAAGTATATGAGCAAGGACACTTAGGAGGAACCAACACATATGACAAGGTAGGAAGAACTATGTGGTGGCCCAAGATGGAAGAAGACCTGCACCAATTTGTCAAAGAGTGTGACAAGTGCCAAAAACAGAAACAAGATCAGTAAGACCAGACACCCAGGTCATCAAGAATTGAGTCTATCCCCTTCCACCACATCGCAATAGATATCATTGGACCACTACCAGTAACACTATCAGGAAACCACTATATTATAGTTATTGTAGACCTCTTCACCAAATGGATAGAGGCAGGAGCATTACAAGAAGCCAATGCCCTCTCTATAGCCAACTTCCTGCACCGAGAAATCTTCTGCCGCTATAAGACACTGAAGCAAATTACCACAGACTGCGGCACAGAATTTGTTAATGGATTCTACGAGATAATGTATCAGAAATACAAGATTCAGCACATCAAGACCACTGCATACCACCCTTAAGGAAATGGACAGACAGAAAGAACCAATAAGACTCTCAAGAACATCCTAGCGAAGATCTCAGAGATATATGAGAATTGGGATAACTATCTCCCAACCACCCTCTCTGTCCTATGAGACATATGGTCACAGAGCACACATTTTACTCCAAGAGAGCTGCTCTTCGGAGAAGAAGATTCTGATGGAATCTCAGCCACAAATCTAGACCTAACTTGGAGATAGATTGATGCAGAAATCCGAAGACTACACCAAATCAGGAAGAAGGCTGAAGATTATATTACCAAGTCACAAGTACTAACAAGAAAGAATGTGGAAAAAAATCACAAGGCCCTAGAACCCATCCGAATTGGAGAAAAGATTCTACTGTATCGAAATATGGTAGAAGCCTCATGGTCATGAAAACTGGAGCCCAAATGGGAAGGACCCTTTTATGTGCAAGATATCAAGGGAACTACCTTCTGGCTTAGAAAAATCTCAGGGACCATACTGCCTACTATGGTACACAGGAACAGACTTAAGAAGTACCATGAACCTATACAAGAGAAGCAAAATGTGATGACTGCCCATGAGGTTCTAGTTTATGAATCATAACAGCATGTCCCATGACCAGCAGACTATCTGTCTGGACCATTCTCTAAGAGATACAATACTGGCAACTACTCATCCGTGAGACTTTTGAAGTCAGAGGAGTTTGAACCATCAACTGATTGGTCAATATCAGAATCAGGCCCTTGCTCTATATAAAGGGAGTGACCCTTCACCATCATGCCAAAATACAAAGAGAAGACGCCAGCCCATAAATACCACTTTTCGACCCCTTGCCAGAGGTTATAGGATTAGCAAATTTTTCAGAACTGGACCAATGAATAACGATGCTCAGGAAGATCCTTATTCAGGAGGAAGATGTAACGGTAACCCCAGAATAATGACATCAGCACAGGAGATAGCCTTTCCTTGCAAGCCACTAGATTGGAGTACAAGAAGATTATATGGCATATGGGATGAGTAATGGTGACCAACTGTGAGTCATTGTGACCACAGTACAAGTATCCTGAAGAATATAAAAGAAGGATCAAGGAACTGCAGTAGCAGCAACTAACAAGAACCACCAATCCCAAAATAGCTCAAAGACTCACCACAAACAAAATGCCTGCTGCCTGCCAAACCTCAAGGTCAAGGAACCACCAAGGTATCTCAGTCAAAGAAAGGATGTTCTAAGACATCAGAAGAGCCATGAGGACCTGCTCAAGAAGGACTCCTAGTATCAACCTGGGTACTGCAGACCCCTATCACTTTATCTTCTACCACTGTGAAATGGAAACAAGGATCACCATTGCTACTGAATGCCTCCAAATGTGGCAGGAGTACAAAATAGGAAACCTCCTCTGCCAGGAGTTCCCACAGGCCAGCACCCAAGAGCTACAAGATACTACTCCCATAGACATACGCGAAATGAGGACAGCTAAGAAGATCTATCAGATCTTTAGACATGTACCATGGTCGATCCCCAACTTAGAGTATGTTAGAGTCTCAGACTTCAGAGACCTGTCATCCCACCATATCAATGTACTAGAAGCCAGGGTGGCTATAGAAGCCCAGTCCACTATCACCCTCAACAGTAAAGAAGTAGAAGACTTCTGGCATCCCATCCTTCAGGACAACTCAGACCAATTTCTACAAGGATTGATCTCAGTATTCCAAGGCCCAAGCATCTGGGTTAGATCTCCCCAAGACTCTACATTTATTTCTTATTTTGTAGAAGAGAACCTCATAGACTGGAGAGCTCCAGACCTTGTTCCCAATTTTCCTGCCACAGCCGAACATGACATCAATATATGTGAAATACATGACCTGTATGATAAATTTGCGGATCTCATCTCCTTCAGTGATGATGATGATGATGAAGCCCCCATGGTCCTGAACTTTCTGCTCTAAGTTCTTTGTTACACTGAATAATATCAGCACCAGTATTCTCATGTAACACTGGATAATGCCAGTACCAGTATTCTGAGGTGATACGAAATTGTTCCAGCACCAGCATTTTGATGTGACACTAAATAATGCCAGCCCTGGAACTTAGTAGTTTTAGTTATTGGAATTTATATTTAGCTTTATATCTTAGCAACCATTGAATTATATTTTGTATAAATACCCCTCTTATTTCCTCTAAAATAAAGTCAGTCAAGTTTACTTACACACACTTCCTTGCAAGCCATCTAAGAGATAACAAGACAGTTAAAGATAAGAAGTTTGAGGACTATAAGACCTTGGAAAGGCACTCCAATAAGAACTTGCTTATAACAAACTTGAGTTAGTCTAAGAGATACACCTTGAAGAGAATCTGGTATATTTGAAGGACTCAGCAACCACTACATGACAATATATTAAATATGCATTTTATCTATTCTTTAAATAGATATCAGATTACTTTATTCTCCATATAGTCCTCACAGAAACTCTCAGAATATATTACTAATAATCCTTATACAGATTTATTTTTTATTATTCTTTTTAGGCTTAATTTCCCTATATATATATCTTAAGCATTAATACTATATATTGAATATATCAGGTATAGTTATTGTATATATAGAGATTTTTACACCATTTAGTATATATATCATTAATTATTTAAAGATTACCTTATTTTGATACTATTATAATCTCTTTATCATTATTCAAACTATATACAGTTGCTCTCTTTGGGTATATATATATTTCTTTATTACTATAGATCATTATTTTGCTAATTGAGAAGAGATTCTTATCTATCTTTAAAGTATATAGTATATCTTAAAATATATCAGTAGGCTCTATGATATTTCTATAAAGATGTATATCAATATTTCCTCTTTTTTAAGTATATATATATAATATTATTATTACCTAACTTAATTAGCACCAGATACTCAAAGGTCTTATATGCAGAAAACTATTTTTGGTAAGCTGTCATATATTGTATAATATCAAAATCTATAAGCTATATATTATTATCATCAGCTATATTGATATATATTTTACTTATATTGATATTATCATTTTTTACTAGCTCAAAAATATATGGCTTAGATATAGATATAGATATCTTCTTCAGATACTCAGTATATATTACTTATTGTCACGTAGTGGTCGCTGAGTCCTTCAAATACACCAGATTCTCTTCAAGGTGTATCTCTTAGACTAACTCAAGTTGTTATAAGCAAGTTCTTATTGGAGTGCCTTCCCAAGGTCTTATAGTCCTCAAACTTCTTATCTTTAACTGTCTTGTTATCTCTTA
>RBNI01003092.1:0-16692 GCA_003990745.1 Jimgerdemannia flammicorona
AAAAAAAAAATAGGTGAATAAATAGATACTGTACAGAAAAGACTGATATTAGGTAACTAGAAATATATAGTATCCTCTAATAAAACAAAATCAATTATTTTGGATTCTGCATATGATATCTGCCTTTTTCTGTTATTTTTGAATTTTATGTCAATCTATATTATATGACTTGTATTAAGTGATATTTCATATCTTTGATTCAATTTTATAGTATTTTAGATATTTGAAATAATAATAATATATTATTTGAGTATTTGCAGTCAATTTAAAGTAGTTTTACAGTCAGTTTAAAGTAGTTTTTCAGTATTTTCAATGTGGAAAAAGTCACATAACATTGATTGATGTATAATTAGAAGATAACAAAAAAAGGCAGATATCATATGCAGAATCCAAAATAATTGATTTTTGTTTTTAGAGAATACTATATACTTCTAGTTACCTAATATCAGTCTTTTCTGTACAGTATCTATTTATTCTCCTATTATTTTTTAATACTCTAGTAATTTATATAATTTCAAACTATAATTAATCTATTTAATAAACAAATTATAATTTATTATAAGTAGAAAGTATACTTAAATAGCCTTCTTTAGATAAAATATCATTGCTTTAATATTTGAATTCAGTATATTAATAATATATTATATATATTTATATATTTAAAAAGAGTTTTTTTATTATTTTTTTAAAAGATAAAATAAATAAGATTTTAAAAAATAAATTATATAGAATTATAGAGAAATATTAAAAGAATAATTATAATAAGTTTTAAATATATCTCAATTTATTATCTATCTATTAAATAAAGAATATTTATAAATAATTTGGTTAGAAAACTGAATCAATAAATTTTTTTTTTAGATTTTTTTTTAAAGATAAAATAAAAATTTAAAAATAATAAATTTAATATTTTTAAATATCTCTAATATAAAACTATAATATATTATAATATAAAATTTATTTATTTAGAGTATTTTTATTTAAATAATAAAAATATAAAATTTAATAAAACATTAGTCCAGTTTTAGAACATATTATATATTACATTATAAATTAGTCAAAAGAATAAATTAAAATATATCAACTTTCTTTATCTAAATAAAATAAATATATAAAATTAAAGTTTATTAACTTATAAAGATGATTTATCTTAAAGTTTTACAATATCTTAAAGAATATAAATTTAAAATATTTTACTATTTTGTAGAATTTCAAAAACTATTTATAAGTATATATATAGCTCAAAATTAGTTAGAAAAGAAAGAATAGATTTTAAATAAAGTTAAAAAAGAAATTTATTATGATAGTCATAAAAGAGAAGATATATTAAAAGATAGAATAATATTTTTAAATCAAATAAGTATTTATAAAAAATATTAATAATATTTAATAAAGATAATATTGAAAAATATTTTTATTTTAATCTTAAAATTAATAAAAAATAATATTTTTTTGTTACTCATAATGAATCTATTTTTTATTCAAATAATAGAAAAAGATTAATTTGATATTCTTAAGATAAAATATCTTTAAAAAAAAAAGAAAAAAAATATATAATAATAGGGAGTAAATTTTTAACTAAAATAATTAAATCTTTATATTTAAATAAAAAATAATAATTACAATTTCTAAATATATTGTGATAAACCAAAATGTACCACCCGAATTATATCTTAACCAGATGATGTGAACAATTAGTCAAGATGATATGAACACACAGCATAGTAACCAGCAACCATTGTTGTAGAAAACTATATAAATAGCCAGACATATCAGAAAGGGTCTGTTTATCTGTACAGACTCTGTATACCATACAGACTCTGTATACCATACAGACTCTGTATACTGTCAGGTTCTGTACACTATACAGACTTTGTATACCTACCATAAGTAGCAGATCTATAGTTAGCCACATAGTAACCAGATAGCAACCAACTTGTATAAATTACCTCAGAGACAAGAGTGAATAAACCTCAGTCTGAAATACAAATACCAAAGAAGTCTCTAAAGATTGAGCATTAGTCCCCTTTCTACTTTAGTCTACTTTCCGATACAAAGCTTGAAGATTTGCCACCAAGTTTACGGAAGAACTTTGCTGTCTTTAGAACTATTGGTTTGCTTGTCAGATAAGCCTAAAGATTTACTGCCCAAGTTCAAGGAAGAACTTTGCTGCCTTTTGAGTTATTTGCCACATTCTCAGAGAGCCCACCCTTCTTACCACAAGCCAGTTTCTGATGCAACTTCGCAGTGATTCATCATGCAAATAAAGCCAGTCTTTAACATAACTTTGCCAAGAGACCCTTTCCATGTCATCATATTTCCAGAGAGCCCTATTCTTGCTACAAGTCAGTCTTTCTGATGCAACTTCGCAGTGGAGCCAGTCTATGACATAACCCTGCACAAATGAAGCCAGTCTTTAATGTAACTTGTCAAGAATCTGAGTTAATACCCAGTTGAAGCCACTGTTATCTACATTCCCAGTTAAAGCCACTGATTTAGGAAGAATCCACACTACCTGAGTTATTATTCCCAGAAGCTTGCTGATTCAGGAAGAATCTGTGACCTCTGAATTATTTATTGTTCCCAGTGAGTCCAAGAAGAACCCACTGCTAGTATAAATTCCAGTAAGCCACTGTTTCAGAGAAGCCATACCAAATCCAGCTATCTGCCAGAAATCACATACTTTTGGACACAGAGACCATCATGCACAAAGAGATCGTCATGCTATACAAAGATTGCCATCACCAAAGAAAGAAACCACTAAATTGCCAGACTATCATACCTAAGAAACTCATGCTACACAAGAGATCGTCATACAGAAATCATATACTTTTGGAGATCACTGTCACCCAGGAAGGAAACCACTTGTGCTATACACAAATTCTGCCATTCCTAGTTGACCCGAGAAGGAAACCCATTCATACACACAAATCACCACTACACCCAAGAACCTGTTCCAAAAAGGAAACTGCTCACACAGTATCTAGATCTTGACTATTATACAACTAAACACCAAGGACCTCAGGAATCTTAGAATATTTTGTTGTTTTTGACAAAGTAACTGGGGGCTCAAGCCAAACTACATCAACTCTCAACCTTGTAATTTGCCTCCATTGAGTCGGTACATTATATTTGGGGGCTCAACTGGGAATATTTCAAAATCGATATGACTTTTCAGCTCACAAGAACCCACAGTCAAGCTGGATACATTTGACACAACACCAACCTCTGCTACTATAGGAGAACCAGTTATTACCAGCATCTGGACAGGAAGAGAAGTAATTACTTCAAGACTTGCCAATTACCCAGCATCAGAAGGATCCCAATCAGAACCAGAAGACAGTATAGCCCAAAATCCCCAATCAGATCAACTAGATAATACAGACAGCCCTGCTAGAGATTTTGAAGAACTTGTACAAGAACTAGAAGATCTTATCACATGAACTCAATACTTTATAGCCAGACACCCCACACCAGTCCCACCAATCTCACCAATAGAACCCCTATCACAATCCCTTGCAGAACCGAAAGTAGCTCCTACAAGAATACCTAGGCCTATTCTACTCTATCTAAGGACCAGAACACCATCCTCAAGATACCCAAGCACCCCTATCTCTAGTGACAGTTCAGAAAGTGAATCAGAATCAGAATCCAAACTTGAACCAGAATCAGAAGAAAGTGATAATGAAATGGCCACCTCATTGCCAATCTTTGCAGGATACCTAAAGGAAGACTCCAGAGAATTCCTTGATGGAATTGAAGGAATTGCAGCCTTGAGAAATCTCTCAGATGAAAGAAAAATTGCCATCTACAAAGCTCAGCTCAGAGAACCAGCCAGAGGAATTTTTCATTGAACAGCAAACAACCGAGATTCAGAACTAGCAAGACAGATACAAGCAGCAATGTCTGATGAGCTGAAATATGAGGCCATGGTCCACTGGCTTATTGAAAAGTATACAGGAAATGAAACCTGCCACAAGGCTCAGGAATCCATCATAGGGATGAAGATGAATCTTAGAGAATCACCCAGAGCCTTCTTCACAAGAATCCAGAAGAGAATGCATTCTGCTGGGTTTAATGCTACCAACCAGGACATCATAGGCCCAATGACCTTCATGAATGGGATTCCCCTGAATATTGCCCAGCATGTCCACACCCTAGGCATCAGAAGGTCTGAAGAGCAAGTAGATGCAGCCCAAGGATTCTTTGATGTCAGACAAGGAACTACCTGGAGTGATCATGACAAAAAGGAAGATAAAGAAGATATCCTGGTCAAAGCCCTGCAAGGACTCCTTCAAGGACAAGAAAGATCTGAGGAAAGAAGGCCAGCCAAGGAAGGAAAGAAGGACAGAAGTGAAATCCAAGACCTCAGCTTCAAATTGGACCGATTGGTTGGACAGATTGAAAAACTCACCACATGCAAAAATCAGGGCTACCAAGACAATAGAGGATATCTACCACAGAGGAGCCAAGGTTATCCACCAAGAGATAATAGGAATTACCAGCAAGAAGAAAGAAGGTACTCTGTCCAAGATAGAGCCCAAGTCCAATACTTTCACTATAGACAATTCAGACACTATGCCACTGAATGTGACAACAAAAGAAGTGACCGAAGGGACTCAGAACTACCAAACTGAAGGAATGATACTCAGTATAAGAAGACTGAAGCCCATCCTGTTGAAGATTTTAAAGAAGCAAGCAATAGTAAAGACTACAGTGACCTAGACTTATACCCCACTAAGGTTACAACCTGGAAAACAGTCTATCCAGCAGAGAAAAGAAAGAGATCTGTAGGAAGACTATCCAGGAACATCAGCAGAAGAATTATCCAAGAAGAGGATGAAGAACATGAGGAGGAACAAGTAGAAACACCTCCTTGAACCCCTTCACCTTTTGTCTCCAAGACAAACAAGTTACTACCAGAAGATGAAGAAATGAAACAAGAAGAATGGGAACCTGCTGCTCCAAAGCCTAAGAAGAAGTATACTCCGAAGACCATGCCCAGAGACATTTACAATGAAGCCTGGCAGAAGATTCAAGAAGCCAAGATAGAAGTCTCTCTCCTGCAGTTCTTGCAACTGATACCAGCTGGAGTCTGAAACAAATTACTGAGAACCACCAGGTCTAGCACTGGCTGAGTTCCAATCCCACAGCAAGAACTAGCTTCCATCTCCATTCAAGCAGCCAAAAGACATGTTAGCACCTACTTACATAGAGATATTAGAGGGCAAAAAGTGAAAATTCTCATAGATACAGGAGCAGCTGTCTGTATCATTGCCAAACAATTCTTGGACACCCTCCAATAGCCCATTGATGGACTATCTAACCTCAGCATCATAGTAGCAGATGGAGCCCGAACTCAACCCCTTAGAGAAGTACAAAATATCACCATCTCTCTTGGACACATTCAGTTCTCCATCCCAAAGCTGTTGTCACTGAAGCTGTCACCTATGACATAATTCTTGGCACCAACTAGATGAAGGAAATGAATGCAGTTGTTGATATTGGCCAACAAGTACTCAAATTTGATTACTGAGGCAAGAAGTACAGAGTTAAGGTGACCAGCTATGAGCAATCAAAGAAGAAGAAGAAGGTCACTATTCAGAAAGAGTATGCCAGCAGTAAAGAATCTACTACAGAAGAAGAGGAAGAATTCAAAGATGGAAACGATCCCAGACTCAACCTCTGAATTAATCTGGTGGATGACAGACCAGAAGACAATGTGTGGGCCAAGAACACCATCCCTATCACCATTGGAGCCATTGCAGGAGAAATCAAAGATTGCCCTATTTGCCTCAAGAGACACAAGTGTCCTGAGCATTCTTCCAAAATTATGGGAACAAGAAAATCACCTGGCACAGCCTGCCCGGAGTGCAGAAGAAAGAAGAAGAAATGCAGACATGTTCCAGAAATACCTGCAACCGAAGCTGCAGAAGTACAAGTGATTTGAGGTCAAGAATCATCTGAGGAAGAAGAAACTTCTAACCAAGAAGTCCCTGAACAAGAAGCACCTGAAGAAGAAGAGGTCCCCAAACTTATCTCCTGGGATGACCCTCACTGGACACCACCTGAAGACAATGACCCTTGAAATATAGAAGAAGGACCCAGTACAATTACCATTATTCCCAAGAAAGAAACTCACCAAGAAAAGGCTTTTTAGCTAGGAAGATGTCTACACCAAATGGTCTTCCACTCTCCCCAAGACTACTGCTATCAGTGTCATCTGTTGGACCAATAAGAAAGACAGAGACCCCAGAGACCAGAACCCCCAACTACTCTTGCACAATCCACCACCTTTCAAGAACACAAGGTTACAAAGTTGATTTAGGAGACAAGACTTCTTTACCCAAACAGAAATATACCCCTTGTCTACCCTTCTCCCAACTTATGATCAAGATAGGTACCAATTCCCAAGACAACAAGAGATAAATAGCTAGGAATATCATTTTCGAGCAATGGGATATTGTAACCATGGGAGACACCCTGACTGCTGAGACTGCAGACATCAGAAGATTCACCTCAGTCATGATGTTGCAGTGCATACTTTGAAGAAAGGAGATAACTGAAGCCAGATCCGAAAAAGCCAGATTTGAAAAAGCTAGACCAAGAAGTCTGGAAAAAGAATCCTTAAGATCTATGATTTGGGAGAAGACATCCTAGCTCTCATCAGACATGCAACCTACCAAGGATGGGCAGAAGATGCTACTAACTTCATGGAAGCCCTAGATCCTACAGAAAGAAGGGGAATTAACTACCTCCAAGACCCTTCTACTGGAGCCAGATGGCCACACCTCAACCTTAGAGCTTGGAGGCTTTCTGCTAGTAGAGCTTCAGCCTTAGGAAAACCTGAACTCAGCAAGGATATTGTCCAGTATGCTCTGCTGTATCCCAAGACCAAACCCCTGACCAAAGCCCACCCAGAGGATGTAGGATATGATCTTTACAGCCTGGAGGATGAATCTATCAAGCCTGGAAAAACCTTCATAGTCAGAACTGGATTAGCCATACAGCCACTCCAAGGAGCTTATATTCAACTGACCTCAAGGTCCAGACTTGCCAGACAAGAGATAACTGTAGAAGGAGGAACTATTGACCCTGGATATATAGGCGAAATCAAGGTTATCCTACACAATAGCAGTGCAGAATAGTACCAAATCATTAGAGGACAGAAGATTGCCCAAGCAGTCTTCATGAAGGTCAAGACCCCACAGTTACAAGAAGTCTCTGAACTAACTGAAGGAACAAGACAGGCCAAGAGATTTGGAAGTTCAGACAGGAAGGAGGTATATCTCATTCAAGTCAACCACCTCAAGAGGAATATTCCCCAGCAAGTATACCAGCAACCAGTCAGACTGCACAAGAATCTCATCCTGGAGCCTAAAGAACAAACTACCTTCGAAATCTTTACACCACTTGACCCCAGAAACCTTTTCTTTGAACCCAAGGAAGATATCCCACACCTGGACATAGAGAAACACACATTCTCTGACAAGATGAACCCAGTACACTCTTGAGCAACCAACCAAAGTTGAGAAATCATCATCTCACCAAAAGGAACCATCATAGGACATCTGGTGCCTTTTCTTAACCGAACTCATAGAGAAGTTTATAAACTAAACCTATCGGGAAATGGTAACAGGTCTCAGAAGAAAGGAAAGGCCCCTCTGTGACTCAGGAGACAGTGAAGCCTTCCACTAATATTAGAGAATAATTGACACCTCAACAATAGCAACAACTAGTAGAACTCCTCAACAAATATTAAGATATCTTCACCACCGATTATAGCAACCTGCCATACAATCCATCATATCACTATAGCATAAATACAGGAAATGCAACACCCATCTGACAAAAACCCTATAGAATACCCCATTACTTGAAAACATTTGAAAAAGAGCACATCTAAGAACTCTTAGACAATGGAGTCATCCAACCCTCTACTAGCCCCTGGGCCAGCCCTATACTTATTGTACCAAAGAAAAGAGGATGGAGACTCTATATGGATTACAGGAAACTCAATTCAGTCACTGAAAAGGATACCTATCCTTTGCCCAGAATCAATGACCTCTTGGATCAGTTACAAGATGCCAGATACTTCAGTAGTATGGACCTCTTCATAGGATTCCATGAGATCTCCATGGACCCCAAGGACATTCAAAAGACAGCCTTCCTTGCTCTAGGAAAACCATTTAAGTATCTCTGAATGCCCTTTGGACTTTGCAATGCACTCCCCACCTTCCAGAGGATGATGGATTCAGTCTATGCCCCCTTGATCCACTACTATCTGATTGTATATATAGACAATTCCAACATCTACTCAGGAAATTTCGAAGAACACCTATACCACCTAGAGGAATTCTTCAAACTCACCTGCAAGAACCACTTGAGATTGAATGCAAAGAAATGCTACTTTGGGAAACAGAAACTTGAATTCCTTGGATTCATAGTTTCGAAAGAAGGAACCCATGTAGACCTAAAGAAACCTGAGAAGATCAACAATTGGCCAGTACCCAAAACCCCAAAGGAGACACTATCATTTCTGATACTAGTATCCTACTACAGAAGATTTATCAAGAACTTTGTTCAAATCACTGCCCCAATCCAGATCCTTCTCAAGAAAGGAGTGCTATTCAAATGGATAGAATTATAAGGAAAAGTCTTCAAAGAACTCAAAAACTGTATTGTATGACTACAGTACCAATCCTTGTATGCCCCAATCTACAGAAGCCATTCATCTTGTATATAGATGCTTCTAAAGATGGTCTTGGAGCAGTTCTAGCCCAAGAAGGATCCGATCAACAGCACTATATGATAGCTTATGCAAGCAGAGCCACCAATCAGCAGCAGATAAACTATAGCAGCACTAAACTGGAATGCCTTGCAGTCATATGGGCAGTCACTCTGTTCAAGCATTACCTCATTGGAAAAAGGTTCACTCTGATCACAGACTATGCAGCCCTCAAATGGTTATTCAACCACAAGGAACCCATCAGAATCCTAGTCCACTGGATCCTTATCCTTCAGAATTACAAAATCACTATCATCTACAAAGCAGGGAAAGCTCACAACAATGTTGATGTACTTTTCTGCCAGTCCCAATAAACCAGAAGAAGGGTGTTCTAAGGAACTACACCCTAAAGGAAGCTCCTCTGACCATTAAGGCACAAGAAGATCTCATTCATAAAGAACATCAGAAAGCTCATCAAGGATATACAAGTACAGAAGACAAGATTTGAAAACTATATCAACACTGGCCTCACCTCAGAACTCAAGTCCGAGACATCATCCAGAAATATGACACTTGCCAGAAGTACTAAAGAAAGAAGAACTATCAAGTCCCTTTGCAACTGATTCCCCCTCCTACTCACATCTTTCAGAGATGGGGAGTAGATATAATTGGACCTCTACCAGTTATATCAAGAAGAAACAAATACATCCTTGTATTTGTAGAACATCTGACTAAGTGGCCTGAGACTTTCCCAATGGAAATCACAGATGCCTTAACCATTGTAGGCCTCCTCCATGAACTCACACTCAGATATGGACCCCCAGAAAAACTCATCTCTGACTGAGGCATAGAATTCATCAACAACTTAATCACAAGTTATACCTGAATTCACAAGATCCACCTCAAAAGAACTATATCATACCACCCCCAGACCAATAGCATGACAGAGAGAATGAACCAGACCATCAAGAAAGAACTTGCCTGAGTCAATCCTACTAATTGGGACCTCTGCTTATCTGAGATCCTATGGGAAATTTGGAATACTCCTGCTGCCTCCACCAAACAAAAGCCATTTGAAATGATATTTGCCAAGAGAACCAGAACTGCTGACCATGAGAATTTTGGAGACCTCCTCAAGAAGGCAGAACAGTTACATAATTAAGCCCGAGGACAGATTATCAAAGCCCAGGAAAGACAAAAGAAGTACTATAACTAAAAATGGAAGGATCAGGAGATCAAGATTAGAGATCAAGTCCTAGTTTAGAGAAGCATAATTGAGACAAACTTTGCTGCCAAGCTGGAACTGAAATGGAAAGGACCTTATCTTGTATACAATATTAGAGAAACCAGTATCTATTTAAGAAGCATGGATGGACAATCCCTGAGAATACCAGTACACATCAATCGCCTCAAACTATATCTTCCCTCTGCACCATGAGCCAAAGGATTGATCAGTACCTCCAGACATTGGTCCTCAGCTCCTTCCAAGCCCTACCAGTCCCTCTACTCCAATTTGGCCAAGCTAATGGAAGCCCCCTTCAGAGGATCCAAGCTCATCAAGAAAATCTCACCCTGGCCAGATGTCTACTACAAGTCCACCAACTGCAGGCCTATTATGCAATTGGTGAACAATTGCAGAACCTCCCAGCCCCAGAGCAGACCTACATCAGGAACACCACAGGTCTGACCAGAAGAGATACTACTGCTACAGACAGACTATACACCATTTATAAATAAAATGTCACAGCCCTGATATAGGCACAATTCTCCCTGAATGACATTCAAGGAATAAACCCTATTACCTATTTGAGCATCATCAACTCTGTCGAAATCCTATTCTCTGAAGAAGAAGAAGAGCCCATAGAATGGAGTGATCCTAGTATAGACAATGAAGATGATGGAACAGATATAGATGCAAAAGCAGCCTATGCTTATTGGGATGATGACTGAAGAATAGTCTGGGACAGACTACCCTTCAGTGGGGGCTGATGTAACAAACCAAAATGTACTACCTGAATTATATCTTAATCAGATGACATGAATAATTAGCCAAGATAATGTGAATACACAGCATAGTAACCAGCAACCATTGCTATGGAAAACTGTATAAATAGCCAGATATATCAGAAAGGGTCTGTTTATCTATACAGACTCTGTATACCATACAGACTCTGTATATTGTACAGGTCCTGTACACTGTACAGACTTTGTACACCTGCCATAAGTAGTAGATCTATAGTTAGCCACATAGTAACCAGATAGTAACCAACTTGTATAAATTATCCTAGAGATAAGAGTGAATAAACTTCAGTCTGAAATACAAATACCAAAGAAGCCTCTAAAGATTGAGCATTGGTCCCCTTTCCACTCTGGTCTACTTTCTGATATAAAGCTTAAAGATTTGCCACCAAGTTCACAGAAGAACTTCGCCATCTTTGGAACTATTGATTCACTTATCAGATAAGCCTGAAGATTTGCTGCCTAAGTTTAAGGAAGAACTTCACTGCCTTTTGAGTTATTCACCACATTCCCAGAGAGCCCACTCTTCTTGCCACAAGCCAGTTTCTGACATAACTTCACAGTGATTTGTCATACAAACAAAGCCAGTCTTTAACATAACTTTGCCAAGAGACCCTTTCTGTGCTATTGTATTCCCAGAGAGCCCTATTCTTGCTACAAGCCAGTCTTTCTGATGCAACTTTGCAGTGGAGCCAGTCTATGACATAACTCTGTGCAAATGAAGCCAGTCTTTGATGTAACTTGTCAAGAATCCAAGTTAATACCCAGTTGAAGCCACCATTATCCACATTCCCAGTTGAAGCTGCTGATTCAGCAGGAAGAATCTGTGCCACTCAAGTTATTATTCCCAGAAGCCTGCTGATTCAGGAAGAATCTATGATCTCTGAATTATTTGTTATTCCCAGTGAGTCCGAGAAGAACCCACCATCAGTATAAATTCCAGTAAGCTACCATTTCAGGGAAGCCATACCAAATCCAGCTATCTGCCAGAAATCACATACTTTTGGACATAGAGACCATTATGCACAAAGAGATTATCATGTTACACAAAGATTGCTGCCACCAAAGAAAGAAACTGCTAAATTGCCAGACTATCATACCTAAGAAACTCATGTTACACAAGAGATTATCATGCAGAAATCACATACTTTTGGAGACTGCTGTCACCCAGAAAGGAAACCACTCATGCTATATACAAATTCTGCTATTCCCAGTTGATCCGAGAAGGAAACCCATTCACACACACAAATTACCACTACACCCAAGAATCTGTCCCAAAAAGGAAACTGCTCACACAGTATCTAGATCTTGACTATTATACCACTAAACACCAAGAACCTCAGAAATCTTAAAATATTTTATTGCTTTTGACAAAGTAACTGAGGGCTCAAGCCAAACTATATCAACCTCCAACCTTGTAATTTGTCTCCATTGAGCCAGCACGTTACAATATCTAAAATGACTAGAGAAACTATTTGATCAGAGATAATTAGTAGACTGTAGAAAATATTATTAAACAAGTAAAAGAAAAAGTAATTTCTATTTTTGAAGCTACTCATCTTAATTATATTACAATTTTTGCTTTTAATAATTTAATAGATATTAAGCATTTATAGAAGATGATTTAAATATTAAGAAAAATAAAGAAGAATGAGAAATCTAATTTTAAAAAATAGACAAATTCAATTAATAAATTTTGAAGATAATTATTTTTTTTTTTTTTTAAAAAAAAAAAAAAAAAAAAAAAAAAAAAAAAAAAAAAAAAAAAAAAAAAAAAAAATAAAAAAAAAAAAAAAAAAAAAAAACATTTAAAGATTATTATATATAAAGAATTTTAGAATTATAATCTGATTTTCTTAATCAAAAATATATACTTAAAGAAATTATTACTATAGCTAATTATAAAATTATTTTTTATTCTAAATTTTATTATGAACTTAATTATATTGAAATATTAGAGACTGCAAAATTATTTATAAGAGAATATTATAATTATACTTAGAATAGTTTAAATAAAATTATATCTCAAGCTTTAGATAGTATTATATTAAATTAGTAACTATTTATAAATATACTAGAAAATCTTTTAGATATATAGATATTGTGATGTATGGTATGAAATAGAAACAGGAATTAGACATTTGATCATGGTACCTGAATCCGATTCCCAGTATAGTATAGCCTTATAGTTAGCCAAGTCTCCGATTTAGACAATGTCGAAATATCTCAACACTTGTGAAATCGATAACCCGATATAGTATAGTATTTAGACAATGTCAAAAAGTCTCAACACTTGCTAAATGACTCATAACCTAGCCACGTAACTCAGTAGCCATCTCATAGTTAGCAAACTTGTATAAATAACCCAGTATCTTAGAGTGAATAAACCTCAGATCAAAATAGTTCAAAGCAAAGAGAAAGCAAAGGAACTAGTAAGCCTGCGGGCAGATACACTTTGAACTCACCCACCCCTGCATACCGAGGACTCCGCGGAGTCAAAGAAGATCAAGAATTCAAGATACAGAAATCTGACGTACTTACAAGGTTAAGCATCTGCTACGTTACAACTTGGTGCCTATTGGCTGGTGATTCATGATGAATCCTCACTTTTAAGCTGAAAAATGAACAAGACCGCCAGACCGCCAGACTGCCAGACCACCAGACTACCAGACTGCCGGACTGCCATACAGACCATCATGTTGTACATGGTGTTTGTCTGTACCATCTGCTGTTAATTACTTGTTCTGGTTGTCAGCCTTGTTTCTGTGAACCGTCAGTATTGAACAATAGATGCTCTGCAAAGGACCGCATCATTGAGTTAATAGCCGGGTTGCTCCTTAGTTCGAGGGACAATGTTACAAGAATTAATCGCTGAAAAACGCTGAATGAACCACCATGCCAAACAAGACCGCTGTACGAACTGAAGCTATCCCATGACATACGATTTGTCGACCTGACTTTTGAAGATACGACCCGTCCCGCGATATATAATTTACGAACCTCCCGAATTAGAAGATATTGTTTGTCTCTGCGCTATCTGCTGTTAATTGGTTATTCCGATTGTCAGCCTCGTTTCTGTGAACTGTGGTCAGTATTGAACAATAGATGCTCTGCAAAGGACTGCATCGTTGAGTTAATAGCTGGGTCGCTCCTTAGTTCGAGGGACAACGTTACAAGAATTAATCGCCGAAAAACACTGAACGAACCACCATGCCAAATGCCACTGTCACCCGAGTTAATTATTTGAAGAATGCCGCCCTACTTTTGACCGCAGAATTGAAGATGTCATATATGAACCGCCCGAGTGAAGAATGCCGTCGTCCGACTTTTAATGACATACGAATGCCTACGACATACGAACGCCTCTCGACATATGAATGGACCACCACAGAGAGTTGAAGACATCATATACAAACCGCCCGAGTGAAGAATACCGCCTGACATATGAATAGACCACCACGGAGAGCTGAAGACGTCATATACAAACCACCCGAGTGAAGAATACCACCCGACATATGAATGGACCACTATAGAGAGCTGAAGATGTCATATATGAACCGTTCGAGTTAATTATTTGAAGAATGCCGCCTGACATACGAATGCCTATGACATCCTGGAGAATTTAAAGATGAGCCGCCACCCAATTTTTGAAGACCCCGTCACCCGAACCATCACCCGAAACCACTGCCCAAATTAATTATTTGAAGACTTTTGGAACCTCGAATAACATTTTAACAATTGCCTGGATATATCATAAATATGTCCATATAGGGGGAACAAATATATAAACATTGCAATGTAAGAATTTGAATAGGTATTTTTGTGTCAAAAATAACCTATTCAGGGAGAAGATGTGACATATGGTATGAAATAGAAACAGGAATTAGACATTTGATCGTGGTACCTGAATTCGATTCCCAGTATAGTATAGCCTTATAGTTAGCCAAGTCTCTGATTTAGACAATGTCAAAATATCTCGACACTTGCGAAATCAATGACCCGATATAGTATAGCATTTAGACAATGTCAAAAAGTCTTGACACTTGCTAAATGACTCATAACCTAGCTACGTAACTCAGTAGCCATCTCATAGTTAGCAAACTTGTATAAATAACCCAGTATCTTAGAGTGAATAAACCTCAGATCGAAATAGTTCAAAGCAAAGAGAAAGCAAAGAAACTAGTAAGCCTGTGGGCAGATACACTTCGAACTCACCCACCCCTGCATACTGAGGACTCCATAGAGTCAAAGAAGATCAAGAATTCAAGATACAGAAATCTGACATACTTACAAGATTAAGCATCCGCTACATTACAATATATATCATATTAGATTAATAGGAAAAAAAAAAGCAGAAAAGGTTGTAAAAAAATATTATTTTTATTAAAATAGTAATATAAATATATAAATAAATAGTAAGTTTTTAATCTTTATATCTAATTTCATCTATCTCAATTATCTATAATGATTGAGATAAAATAATCTCATTATTATAAATTTATATAGTATTATAAAATTTATATAGTAATTTCATTTTTAAGAGAGAGATATATATAACTATAGTCAAAATTAGACTCAATATAATATATTTTTTTTAAAAAAAAAAAAAAATCTATTGAAATATAAAAAATAAATAAATAAATAAAAATTCTGACTCTATAAAATTATAGTAAATTAATTAGAGAATCATTCTATAGAGTTAGTTTTTTAGTTTTTTTTTTTATTTATTATATTTTATATCTTTAAAGTTTATTAAAATTTATTGAGATTTATAGATTGAGTATACTGTATAATTTATAAGAATTATCTAATAATAGATTTAGATATATATAGAAGATATTTAGATCTTCACTTATTTTTTAGTAAGTTGTATTGAGTTAGTCTATTAAAATCTGCTTGATTTTATCTATATAGTAGGTAGTTTGCAATCAGGTCTTCTGTATTACTAATGTTATAGTATTATCTTATCTTATATAGTTTATAGCTATAAATATAACTCTTGTTGGATCTTGGAGACTAAAGAGTATAAGAACTACTTACTATACTATAAACAGAGTTCTTATAGCAATATATTGCTTAAAATTATCAAGAAAGATAATAATTGATTTATTAGAAATATATTATATACTTCTAATTAATGCTCTGAATGAGTCAATTCAAATCAATTTAAATTGATTCAAAGTAGTAGAATTTGATTTATCAATACTATTATTTTAATACATATTTATATTAATAACTTGATGAAATATTATCCAATTTTGATGATTGTGATATTATTTGAAAACTCTTAAAGAAGCCTTTCTAATGATATTAAGAATATTGAAATTAGATGACACATTGCTAAGTTATTAATGAAAACATTCTTTTGAAATTAGTAAGTTAGATATTTTCCTTGATAACTTGATAATATATTATCTAATTTTAATTTTCTTAGTATAAAAGACCTTATTAAAAACTTTTAAATGATACTATAATTATTAAAATTAAATGATATTTTATCAAGTTATCAATGTAAATATTTAATTATCTAATTTTGAAATCAAAATAATAATATTAATATATCAAATTATACTATCTATATATAAGTCACTTTGAATTAATTTGAATTAACTCATTCAGAGTATTAGATATATCTATAGAATACTAGTAGTCTTATATCCATCTTGTCAGATTGTCTTGGTTTAATTTATATAGGTATTCAAATAGTAGTAGTTATTCATTATTTAGCTTGAAAGTGAGGAATTTATCTTAAATTACCAGCCAATAGATACTAGTAAATACTTAACCTCAGAAGTATAGCAGATTTCTTTATCTTGAATACTTGATCTTCTTTGACTTCTTAGAGTCCTCAGGAGTATAGAATGGATGAGTTTGAAGTATACTTTTTTTTTTTTTTTTTTTTTTTTTTTTTTTTTTTTTTTTTTTTTTTTTTTTTTTTTTTTTTT
>RBNI01003093.1:0-16689 GCA_003990745.1 Jimgerdemannia flammicorona
CCCCCCCCTCAAAAGGCCCATGACAGCCAATGGCCAAAACGTCATGATGTAGGTATACAGGGCGGGTCGCAATAAACATGACGCCACTTGGACCGCTTTCACCGATCACTGCGGTAAACCTTAACGACGCCAAAGCTTGGCGGAGGAGGCCTCCCCACGTTTCCGGTGATCGTTGACGCCATCCGCAGGCTCTCTGTTGGTTCCCGTGACATACCAAAGGGATAGGGGAAGGGCCGTGGGCCGCCTTGGGGGAGGATCGGGTGTCGTAATACGACGGCGCGGGTGTCAGCGCGCTTATTATCGTCCAGCATGAATGTCACATGGAGGGTCATATCTACTGATCGGATGCTGGTAGAACAAGACCATGAAGGGAACACATCGGTCCCAAGTCAGTCAAAATCAAAGGTATATACATATGAGCATGTGCAACATTTTGACAGCGAGACTTAGGTATCTGCGAGCGGTGAGTATCTGTGAGTCACAGACGGTAGGTGTTGGATCTGGAACCCCCGTATCTCAGTCAGTCGGAGCTCAAAAGGGGCACATAATCTGGCTCGCTTTCCTTCATTTCCATGTGATGTTCTTGTTTATATTAAAGGATAGAATCTTTAACTTTAATCGTCTCCTAAAGGATCCTCCCGAAATCCATGCTAATCACCGCTATCAGACTGAGATACACATGTGCACATGTAAACACTGAGTTGTTACAAGTATATACTAGCTTAAACCAGCGATAATGAGAAATCATTATCACAGGGTGTGATTTGCAATAACTCAACTATGGTCAAGATGTATATAATTACAGTCACTTTGATACAGGATAAAGCAATCGATTGCTTGTCGATCATCATATGGATGTGCACTTTACAATTCTTACGGGGACGACTCGAAGTGTGGGATTTGGATAGATTATACAAACATTAAGATGTCGTTAGAGGGAAAAATAATGATGAGAAAAATGATGTAACTAAAATCCCGACAATGACGTTATCTATATCGTTTCGTGCTTTCCCACCACAGGTATCCACAAAGCAACCCACACCACTATGCCGTTTATTCCGGTTTCCTTCCGTACGCGATCCACCAGTTCAGCAAGCACCTCTGCCCACCCTCTGCCAGCTCGAGGGTGGCCTTGGCCAGGATAATGTCCCACTCTTCGTCAGTGACAGTCGATTCGGTCACGTCGGGCCCGGCGACCACAAGTGGCCGAATATCGCTTAGGAACCGGAGCAGGTTGCGCTTCATTTGCGAACCCTGTCGGCCGTCCCAGCCGACGGGTACCGAGGCCGAGGACCCGTTGACGGAGATGAACTCGGTCTCGTCTTGCAGGAGCGTGGTGAGGCCGCGCGAGATCAGTGGGTCGAGATCTTTGGAAAGGAGGAGGCTGCGGACTAGGAGGTGCGGCGGGGAGAAGAATGGTGAAATTGTGTTAATAAAATGATGGAATCAGAGAATTCAAGGTTACGCCGGGGGGGGGAGAGAAAAAAGAAAAAAGAAAAAGAATAAAAGCAGAAACCGTCACAAGAGGAGGTGGAGAGAGCCAAGCTTACCGATCTGATTTATGCGCTCACACGTTGGTCCCGCTCGGCGTAGCCACATGTCACTTTCTGCCAACTCGAGCCAGCCTACGTAAATCACCATCTCGTTAGCCGCTTCAATGTACCAGTTAAATAACTCCCAGAAACACTGAACTAGAGGTAATCGATTGGTACGTAATCAACGGAATCAGAATATTCTCACCTCCAGGCTTCAAAATTCTCTATGATGGCCAAAACAAAGTCGTCGGCAGGAGCATGTCAGTTATCACCTCTAGCAATACAATAACGATCCAACCAGCACGACCCCGTCTCTAGTCACGTCCCGTCCGTCGCTATCATCTCTTCCAATACATACAATTACCATAACCTCACATACTCACCGTCAGCTCAAGCAACAGTGTCGGCCAATCCTTCGCCGGTATCGCTAGGTTGAAGTGCTGCCGAATAAAATCGAATGAGTTATCGGGAAACGGCAGAGGGAATTGAAGATTGTTTACGAGCTGGATGCTGCAGTTGGATGGCATGTCGTCCAGCAGGACTAACGAGATGTCGATGCCGAGAAAGCGGGAGGTCGGGTAGGCTGTTGCGAGGTCCTGAAATAAGCAAGAAGTGTATCACTAAGTAAAGATCCCACATCCTAGCATCCACTCATCAAGAAACAATCATATGACAACATGGAGTCTGGAAAAAGGATGAGGAATACCATTATCCAGGAGCCAGAACCGCAGCTGAAAGCAAGAGGAAGATCGAGGCCCATGTCAACAAAATCATATTCACCAACGTATGTATACTTTACATATAAATTACCAAAAAAAAAAAAAAAAAAAAAAAACTCACCCAATATCGAGGACAGAGGCGCCACGCCTAAGCACGTCCTCTATGGGAGCGGCGAATCGGGATGTCACCAGCCTGTGGGTTGGTGGATACGTATATGTATTTCTTCACGCAACTCGTAATACCGACATGTAGATCTCTCCATCGCAAAGATAATGACACTTACCCATCAAACGACATCTTTGGAATCATGTGCCTCTGCTTCAGTGCCTTATTTGGCATTGACCCAGGGATCGTATGTGGCGACGGTACAGGTGGTGGTACCAGCCCGTAATAATAATGCCCGGCAACTTGAGGTGCACATGGCGGCGGCGGCGGCGACGGCAGCGGATTCGGAGGTTGAGATGCAAGCGACCACGCGGCATGAAACCACGCGTCGGGCTGGTCGTTTGACCCAACCGAGTGTGTAGTCGTAGAGCCGGACCTGACGGCACCGTCGATGGACGGTCGGTGGTAGAAGTCCGGCTGTGGCGGGAGGTAGTACTCCTGGTTCTGGTTCTGGTTCTGGTTCTGGTTTTGCCCCAGGGCGCGCTGACCGTCATTGGAAGACATGCTCCCCTTGCTGCCCTTGCGCGAGAGCTTGAGCTTGGAGAAGAAGCCGTCGCCGGCATGCTTTTCCTTCTGCGGGGGCGGGCCGGCGCGAGCGCCACGGGGAGCAGGGTTGACTTTCGTATCGCGCGACGGGTCCATGAAAGCTGCGGAGCGAGCGTTGGCCGAGTCGATGGTGAGGGCGGTACTGGTGGTGGTGAGGGTGGACTCCGAGGAGCAAGTGGTGATGGTCAATATTGAAGTGGAGTCCGGGTCTCTGGGCTTGGACTTGCGGGAGAACACATTCCTAAACGAGGGAGGGTTCGATTTTTTCGTTTGAGTTGCATTGAGGTTGCCGTCGGTCACCACCACGTGTGGTTGGGCGAATTGGGCGTCGGTGGCCTGCTCTTCGGTGACCTCGTCAGGCTTCAGATATGGATAATTCATTTGGGGACACTTGGGAACGACATGCTCTTGGTGGGGGGGTATTTGCGTTGGGAGTGGTGGATGTGCGACCAATTTCGTCGATCGTTTCTCCTCCTTGCCTTTCTGCGGCGGTGGGCCTCCTCTCGACATGTCAGGTTTTCTCAGAGCTAAGCAACAGTTTCCTCAGCCTCTCGGAATCCAAACATTGCTTTATTGATGTGAGCTCCGGTTTGGTGGCGCGGTCGAGCGACTTATCAAATGATTCACAAAGATAAGCTATATTGGGAGGAATCAAGACTTTTTGCGGGGAAAGCGCGTTGTACACACCCTCAACGGGGAGACTGACAACCTGAATATGCCCCTCGGAGTACACATACGGTCTTCCGCTCAACCTTTTCCAAAACAGCTCGACTCGAGACCTGGATGGATACATCATCAGATGAGGAATGAGTCCAACATTCCTTCCCCCATTCAGATAATGTAATGTCACCAAAGGAGTACTCCCAAAGCATATAACAAAGAAACAAAATAAAACTGCAACCCGTAATAGAAAACTTAAAATAGCCGGCTATTAAAAATATACAAGTTTGTGCCATTCTGAGGGATTAAGTCTGACATAGTGATGGACAAATTTAACTTATTCGCATACTGCTCGGCGATCACAATTTTCGGTCTTTTCCCATTTCAGTTGATCGACAGTGCTAAGATAAACAGAGAATTGGTTATACTCGATAAGATTGGGCTTCGTGGGAAGGGCTGGACGAAACGAGGGACCACGGAAGTTTGCGTTGTTTCGTTGGTTCGAGCATCATAAGTATCGGTAGACAACGAACAGTCTACAGGACACTTTCGGAAATCCGGTTCTTGACCACCTGCAGTGGAACCGACTTTTGTACACACGAGTAAACCCCCCTCCCCATCCACCAACCTCTCACACACATTTCTAAATGCCATCTACACCGATTACAACAAGGCCACGTCGAAGGGCTACTCCGGTAAGCGAAAGATCCGGCGCCCTTCTAATAGCCAACATTTGACATTCCCTGCCAACCCCTTCCTCCGCCCGCACCCCATCCCCACAGTCATGAGGACGCCGAAAACCAATGCATCTGCTCCCGCGAGGAGAAATCCGCGTAATGGGCAAACATGAGTGTAGGATTTATTTCAGGCCGAGCCCGGCATGTCGGGAGCTAGGGATAATGGATTATTTCGTATACTCGCTGTATGGCCATGACTTGTGTGCACATAACTCTTTGGAGGATTTGATTCTTTGTCAAGTGCAAGCTACTTAAAACGATAGCTTTTATATGGTGAGCCATCTCAGAATTTAGTTTTAATGAATATCTCTAGCCTACTTCTCAATTAGCATATTATTTTTACTTTACTATGTTTAATTAATAATAGAATTATAATATTTAGAATAATTTAGTTTGGATGCTGTTTAATTATTTACTATTTATCAAATAGATAAATAATATCTAAATGATCTTGTTTATTTATTAATAAATAATACTTTTGCTTATTCTAATATCTATTATATAACTTGATCTTGCTTTTTAACCTCAGATAGTTATATTTAATTATTTATTAGAAGTATTTTAATTTCTCTATAATAGTTTAAATTAATTATCTCTATATCTATATTGATATAATACTTGATACTAAGATTTAAGTATAGTATAATTCTTCTATAGTAATTATAAATATATATAGCTTTTAAGCCTTCAAGATTATAAGTTGTAATAAAACTAAATTTAGAAATTATCTGAGTAATAATAATACTTAATTAATTTAAAGTTATTAATTATAAAAAATTACAAAACTGAGTTAAGAATAAGTTATAACTAATATTATAAAATCTTACTAATTCAGAATAGTATACAAATTAGAAAAACAATATATATAAATAATAACTTAATAAAGATTTATATATCTTTTATTATTTATAACTATTGTAATGGTGATCCCAGAATGATGACATCAGCACAGAAGACAGCCTTTTCTTGCAAGCCACCAGATCAGAGCACAAGAAGATTATATGGCATATGAGATGAGCAATAATGACCAACTGTGAGTCATTGTGACCACAGTACAAGCATCCTGAAGAATATAAAAGAAGGATCAAGGAACCACAGTAGCAGCAACTAACAAGAACCACCAATCCCAAAATAGCTCAAAGACTTACTACAAATGAAATGCCTACTGCCCACCAAACCTCAAGGTCAAGGAACTACCAAGATACCTCGGTTGAAGAAAGGATGTTCTAAGACATCAGAAGAGCCATGGGGACCTGCTCAAGAAGGACTCCTAGTATCAACCTGGGTACTGCAGACCCTTATTACTTTATTCTCTACTACCGCAAAATGGAAACAAGGATCACCATTGCCACCGAATGCCTCCAAATGTAGCAGAAGTATGAAATAGGAAACCTCCTCTGCTGGGAGTTCCTACAGGCCAGCACCCAAGAGCTACAAGATGCCACTCCTATGGATATACATGAAATGAGAATAGCTAAGAAGATCCATCAGATCTTCAGGCATGCACCATGGTCGATCCCCAACTTGGAGTATGTTAGAGTCTCAGACTTCAGAGACCTATCATCCCACCATATCAATGTACTAAAAGCCAGGGTGGCTACAGAAGCCCAGTCCACTATCACCCTCAACAGTGAAGAAGTAGAAGACTTCTGGCACCCTATTCTTCAGGATAACCCAGATCAATTCCTGCAAGGACTGATCTCAGTATTCTAAGACCCAAGCATCCAGGTTAGACCTCCCCAAGACTTGACATTTGTTCCCTATTTTGTGGAAGAGAACCTCATAGACTAGAGAGCTCCAGATCTTGTTCCCGATTTTCCTACCACAGCCGAACATGATGACGTCATCAGCAATGATATCATCCCATGTGACATCGAGGTACTCGAAACACACGACCTGCATGATGAATTCACAGATCTCATCTCCTTCAGTAATAATGATGATGATGATGATGAAGTCTCCATGGTCCTGAACTTTCTGCTCTAAGTTCTTTGTTACACTGGATAATGCCAGCACTGGTATTCTGAGGTGATGTGAAATTGTTCCAGCACTGGCATTTTGATGTGACACTAAATAATGCCAGCATCCTGAACCTGTACAACCATCAGTACCGACCCTGAAACTTAGTAGTTTTAGTTATTGGAGTTTATATTTAGCTTTATATCTTAGCAACTATTGAATTATATTTTGTATAAATACCTCTCTTATTTCCTCTGAAATAAAGTCAGTTCCAGTTTCACTTATACACACTTTCTTGCAAGCAATCTAAGAGATAACAAGACAGTTAAAGATAAGAAGTTTGAGGACTATAAGACCTTGGGAAGGTACTCCAATAAGAACTTGCTTATAACAAACTTGAGTTAGTCTAAGAGATATACCTTGAAGAGAATCTGGCATATTTGAAGGACTCAGCGACCACTATGTGACAACTTGGTGCCTATTGGCTGGTGATTCAAGATGAATCCCTCACTTTCAAGCTGAAAAACGAACAACCCTCACAATAACTACTCTGACTACAAGAGTCACCCCTGCAAGAATTCAAGACAAGATAGAAATGCGTCCCCCCACATTCTATGGTTATACTACTGAAGAGTCAATCCTGACCTTCATTGAAGACTTTGAACAATTCATCACCGTACGAGCCCTTGGTGTGGATGCTCAATTGGTCCTTCTACCAGTCAGCCTCAGAGGACCTGCCAGAGATAAGTTCAATACAGCCACTATTGCTGGTGCTGATGCAGTCAAACTTGCCAACATGAAGGTCTTTCTCAGAACAATATATTATACTGAAGAGATCAAGCAAGCTCTCAAGGATCAACTCAATACTATCTGCCAGGAACTTAGTGAAGATCTCAACTCATTCTATACTCAAATCTGCCACTAGATTGTCTTGGCTGGCTATGATGACCACCTCAAGGAACAAATAGCAGATTCAACCTTCCTCAAAAGAGTTTACTCTGAAATTGCCCTAACAATCCAGTCTACCCCAGCTATACTGACTCTTGACCAGAAAGTGGTCTTTGCACAGAGATATTGAACTGCCAGACACTCTGCCAAACACTCAATAGAGAAAATAACTGGCATCAAGATGGAGTCATCAAAGCCAACTAGTATCTTACCTGCCATAGTCGTAAACAGACAATCAACCCCACCTACCCCCAAGACAGCCAAAGCTGACCCAGTGGAGGAACTTGCCAAGCAGTTCACTGAGATGACTGCACACCTTGGTGATATTGTTAGAGAAGTCCGAAGCATGAACAGGAGACCAGTACAGAGATTTATAGCTGCTATAGAAGAACGCAATAACATTACATACTTCAGATGTGGAGAAGAAGGCCACTATGCAAAGAGTTGCATAACCGAAACAAGACACAAAGCTCAATCAAACAATGCTAGCAGAACCAGAGAACAAACCAATACAGTAGTCATCGAGGAGATTGGTGACACTGATGATGAAGAATACTACGAGGAGCTCGAATTCTACCCTGCTACTGAAGGTACCAGAACCTGGTCCAAGCCCTATGACAAGAAGAGCAACAGTAAGCCAGTTGAAAGACCAAAGAAGACCCCAGCTGTCACTATTCAAAGCAAGATCCAACTCAAGGAGATTGATCAAGACATGGAGTTAGATGAAGCCGCCTGCCAAATCATTGAAGGCACTACTCCAGTCTCAGGAGAAAGTGAAAGCAAGAAGAAATAGAAGCTACACAAGACCAAGATCTACTAGTATGATATCTACAAGGACCTCAAGGAACAGAAGGTCAATGCCACTTTTGGACAGCTAGCTGAAGTCTCTGCCTTCAGACAGCAGTTGAGAGTAGGACTTACAACTACTGCCAAGAATCAAAAGTACAAGATTGTAGAAGCTCACAATGCACAAGAAGAATCTGAGAACTCAGGTGAAGAATCTGAAGACCAGCACAAGATATCAGCCTATACCCCCTACCAGATCGAAGACTGTATCTTTGATGCCATCATTGATACTGGTGCTGGAGGATGCCTCATGAGTAAGAAGACAATTGACCACCTAGGTTGGGATATTGAAGAGTTCACCAAGATGGTCTATGTCACAGCAGATGGTACATGAGCTACCCCCCTTGGCAAAATCTGAGAAGTCTCCATCAAGATAGGAGGAGCCACTATTCCAGTAGATGTGATTGTTATAAGCACTACCAACTATGACATCCTCATTGGCAACCAATGGCTTCACAAGGCCAAGGCCATCATTGACCTCAATGCCAGAAGATGCAGATCAACTACAGAGGAAGAAAGGTACAAGTCTCTATCAATGTCCACAAAGGAGTCCTACCAGACATGGAGGAAGGAGATGAAGAAGACACAGAGGTCTTCATGCACTTGGTGAATAAGAACAAAAGCAAGACACCCAAGCTCACAGATGAGCAGTAGTACAACAAGATCATAGATGGCTATGCCCCTCAAGGAAGATACCCCCATGGTACTAGGATATATTGCTCTGAACACCTGAATGACTGCTGGTCCTATATCAGTGAAGTCAGAAAAATCCACCAACAGAAATATGAGTAAGAAGCTGCTGAAGCAAAAAGGAAAGCTGAAGAAGATGACCAGCCCCCAGAGCTTCAAGCTGACAGTAACAATGAGGAGGAACAGGAATCAGACATCACCCTCAAGGTTAAGAAGTTTCACCCTGAAGCCAAGATCCCAGAATACAAGACTGAAGGAGCCATAGGAATGGACCTTACCAGCATTCAAGATACTACCCTTGAACCACAGACCACCACCCTACTTAGCACCGGAATTGGAGTCAAGCTGCCAGAAAACCATGCCGGAATTATCAAGACCAGGAGCAGTCTGGCCAAAAGTGAAATCTCAGTTGAAGGAGGAGTAATTGACCCTGATTACACTGGTGAGATCTTTCTCATAGTCAGAAATCACAACCACACCACCCCCTTCGAAGTCAAGAAGCATGACAGGATTTGCCAGATGCTGATCCATAAAATCAAGAAGCCCAAGATCATAGAAGCCATCGAACTCATCAAGACCAAGAGAGGAGAACAAGGCTTTGGATCTACTAGAAGAGGAGCCTATGCTGCCACCAAGATTATCAAACTTGAGTACAAGAAAGACAAGGACCAGAACAAACACACATATATCATTAGAGAAAACTTCCCCCTGGAGGAACAACTTCTCAAGATCCTGCACCAGAATGAAGGAGTACTTGCTACAGACTTTAGAGATATCCACAATTAAGAACTTAAGTACTACCATGAAGTTGACACCAGTGATACCGAGCCTATCTACCAGAAAGCCAGACCCATACCACCTGCCTACAGAGAGTGGCTGCAAGCAGAACTCAAGGAAATGGAAGAAGCTAGAATTATCAAGCAAGCTATCAGCCCCTGGGCCTCACCCATTGTCCTAGCCCCAAAGAAAGAAAGCAAGCCTGGAGAGTTTGTATTAAGACTCTGCATTGACTACAGGAAGCTCAATGCCATCACCAAGAAGGATAGGCAGCCCTTGCCAAATATTCAAGAAATTCTTACCACCCTTGAAAGCGAAGCCAAATACTACACTACCTTGGATCTGTTCTCAGGCTTCCATCAGATCGGTCTCACTCAAGATGCCAGTGAGAAATCAGCCTTCATTATACCTGATACCACCTATATCTACCTGTGAATGCCATTTGGAATGTGCAATGCCCCAGCAAGTTTCCAGTGAATGATGAACAGAGTCTTCAGCAATGAGATCAGAAAATGGCTCTTTGTCTATATTGATGATGTGATCATCTTCAGCAATACTGCATGGGAACATGTCAATCACATACAGCTAGCCCTCAAGAGGCTCAAGGAGTATGGCCTCTAGATCAAGCCCAAGAAATACAAGTTTGCTGCTCAAGAAATCACCTACCTAGGACACCTCATCAACCAGACTGGAATCCACACAGACCCCATGAAGATCAAGGCTGTTGCAGTCTACCCAAGACCCAGAACAACCACAGAAGTCCATGTCTTCCTTGGACTGGCCAGCTACTACAGAAGATTCATCAAAGGATACTCTAACATTGTGGTACCTATCTATGAGTTACTGAAGAAGGAGACCAAATTTGAATGGACTAAAGAGTGCCAAGAAACCTTCAATAAACTCAAGACCAGGTTGACCCAAGCACCCATCCTCAGAAGACCAGACTGGAACCTAGAATTTATCCTACAGACAGATGCGAGTGCTATAGGACTTAGAGCAGTCCTAGCTCAGAAGAAAGATGAACATGAATATGTCATCTCCTATGCAAGCCAAGATACCCATGGAGCAGAGCAAAACTACGAGTCATACAAGCTTGAATGCTTAGCAGTAGTTTGGGCAGTAGACAAGTTCCACTACTACCTAGCTGGGAAATACTTCACCATTCAAACAGACTATTCTGCTCTTGCCTGGCTATTCTATACTCTGAACTCCAAAGGAATATATACTAGATGGATCTACAAGCTGCAAGAGTATGACTATACTATCAAGCACTGCTCAGGAAAGACCAACACCAATGCTGATACACTCTCGAGGACACCCCAAAACACCCCCATCAAGACCATTCAACATAAATAAGGAGCTATACTATGGATTAATTAGCTACCTTGGGCAGCAGAAGATGCCCAACCACCTTGAACCCTGGACAATCATTATCATCAACCAGACTTGGAAACAGTTTGAATTAGACAACACTACACTCAGAAAAGGAGGAAAGCTAGTAATATCTGAATACAAGAAGTATCAAGTAATGAAGAAAGTATATGAGCAAGGACACTTAGGAGGAACCAACACATATGACAAGGCAAGAAGAACCATGTAGTGGCCCAAGATGGAAGAAGACCTGCACCAATTTGTCAAAGGGTGTGACAAGTACCAAAAACAGAAACAAGATCAGCAAGACCAGGCACCTGGGTCATCAAGAATTGAGCCTATCCCCTTCCACCATATCACAATGGATATCATTGGACCACTACCAGTAACACTATCAGGAAACCACTATATTATAGTTATTGTAGACCTCTTCACCAAATGGATAGAGGCAGGAGTATTACAAGAAGCCAATGCCCTCTCTATAGCCAACTTCCTGCACCAAGAAATCATCTGCTGCTACAAGACACTGAAGCAAATCACCACAGACCGTGGCATGGAATTTGTTAATGGATTCCACAAGATAATATATCAGAAATACAAGATTCAGCACATCAAGATCACTACATACCACCCTCAAGGAAATGGACAGACAGAAAGAACCAACAAGACCCTCAAGAACATCCTAGCGAAGATCTCAGAGATATATGAGAATTGGAATAACTATCTCCCAACCGCCCTCTCTGTCCTATAAGACATATGGTCACAGAGCACACATTTTACCCCAAGAGAGCTGCTCTTTGGAGAAGAAGATTCTGATAGAATCTCAGCTACAAATCTTGACCTAACTTGGAGATGGGTTAATGCAGAAATCCGGAGACTACACCAAATCAGGAAGAAGGCTGAAGATTATATCACCAAGTCACAAGCACTGACAAGAAAGAATGTGGAAAAGAATCACAAGGCCCTAGAACCCATCTAAATTGGAGAAAAGGTTCTACTGTATCGAAATATAGTAGAAGCCTCATGGTTGCAAAAACTGGAGCCCAAATGGGAAGGACCCTTCTACGTGCAAGATATCAAAGGAACTACCTTCTGGCTTAGAAAAATCTCAAGGACTATACTGCCTACCACGGTACATAGGAACAGACTCAAGAAATACCACAAACCTATACAAGAGAAGCAAAATGTAATGACTGCCTGCAAGGTTCTAGTCTGCAAATCATAACAGCATGTCCCATGACCAGCAGGCTATCTGTCTGGACCATTCTTTAAGGGATATGGCACTGGCAACTACTTATTCATGAGACTTTTGAAGTCAGAGAAGTTCAAACTGTCAACTGATTGGTCAAGATCAGAATCAGGCCCTTGCTCTATATGAAGAGAGCGACCCTTCACCATTATGCCAAAATACAAAGGGAAGATGCCAGCCCATAAACACCACTTTTCGATCCCTTGCCAGAGGTTATGGAATCAGCAAATTTTTCAGGACTGGACCAATGAATAAGGATACTTAGGAAGATCTTTATTCAGAAGGAAGATATAATGGTAACCCCAGAATGATGACATCAGCACAGGAGACAGCCTTTCCTTGCAAGCCACCAGATCAGAGTACAAGAAAATTATATGGCATATGAGATGAGCAATAATGACCAACTGTGAGTCATTGTGACCACAGTACAAGCATCCTGAAGAATATAAAAGAAGGATCAAGGAACTATAGTAGCAGCAATCAACAAGAACCACTAATTCCAAAATAGCTCAAAGACTTACCACAAATGAAATACCTGCCGCCCACCAAACCTCAAGGTCAAGGAACCACTAAGGCACCTCGGTTGAAGAAAGGATATTCCAAGACATCAGAAGAGCCATGGAGACTCGCTCAAGAAGGACTCCTAGCATCAACCTGAGTACTGCAGACCCTTATTACTTTATTCTCTACCGCTATAAAATGGAAACAAGGATCACCATTGCCACTGAATATCTCTAAATGTGGCAGGAGTATGAAATAGGAAACCTCCTCTGCCAGGAGTTTCCACAGGCCAGCACCCAAGAGCTACAAGATGCCACTCCCATGGATATACGTGAAATGAGAATAGTTAAGAAGATCCATTAGATCTTCAGACATGCACTATAGTCGATCTCCAACTTAGAGTATGTTAGAGTCTCAGACTTCAGAGATCTGTCATCCCGCCATATCAATGTACTAGAAGCCAGAGTGGCTACAGAAGCCCAGTCCACTATCACCCTCAACAGCGAAGAAGTAGAAGACTTCTGGTACCCTATCCTCCAGGATAACCCAGATCAATTTCTGCAAGGACTGATCTCAGTATTCCAAGGCCCAAGCATCCAGGTTAGACCTCCCCAAGACCCCACATTTGTTCCCTATTTTGTGGAAGAGAACTTTATAGACTGGAGAGCTCCAGATCTTGTTCCCGATTTCTCCACTACAGCCGAATGTGATGATGTCATCGGCAATGACATCATCCTATGTGACATCGAGGTATGCAAAACACGTGACCTGCATGACGAATTCGCAGATCTCATCTCCTTCAGTGATGATGATGATGATGATGATGAAGCCCCCATGGTCTTGAACTTTCTGCTCTAAGTTCTTTGTTACACTAGATAATGCCAGCACTGGTATTCTGAGGTGACGCGAAATTGTTCCAGCACTGGTATTTTGATGTGATACTAAATAATGCCAGCATCCTGAATCTATATAACCATCAGTACCAACCCTGGAACTTAGTAGTTTTAGTTATTGGAGTTTATATTTAGCTTTATATCTTAGCAACCATTGAATTATATTTTGTATAAATACCCCTCTTATTTTCTCTGAAATAAAGTCAGTTCCAGTTTCACTTATACACACTTCCTTGCAAGCAATCTAAGAGATAACAAGACAGTTAAAAATAAGAAGTTTGAGGACTATAAGACCTTGGGAAGGCACTCCAATAAGAACTTGCTTATAACAAACTTGAGTTAGTCTAAGAGATATACCTTGAAGAGAATCTGGCATATTTGAAGGACTCAGCAACTACTATGTGATACTATATATATCTATAATAATTTATTATATAATAATAAGCTACTAGAAATTACAATAGAATTTCCAATATAGTATAGTCAAAGATAATATATATATATAGTATAATTATATATATATCTAATATATCATATTTAGCTATAGTTCTAAATCTGTATAAATATTCTCTATACTAAGTATATTATAATCTTAGTTCTATTTTCTCTATAACAGTTCTAGTTTTTTTAAGAGAAAGTAACTAAGTTTTGGTAATTCTGACAGATCTAAAGTAGCTCAAAGAGATACTTATAGTTTAAGTATTCTTGAAGAATTTCTGGGAGAAAATATTCTGAGCTTTATTCAAGTAAAGAATAAGGATATTTATATAGGATCTGAAAGAAAGATCTGAAAGAATCTTAGAAAGAAGAAAAAAGCCAAGAAATAAGTTTTTAGTAAAGATGACTAATAGAATTCTACAATATTCCAAAAGATTCTATAACTAGTTAAGATAAGATACTTAGTATCAAGAAAAGACAAGAATATTATAGAGGTGTCTTAATATCAAGAGCAGATTTCTAGATATTTAGAAGATACTGGAATATAGTAGAATATTCAGAAAAGAACAAGAAAAGACTAGAAAAAAAGTATAAAAAAATACTAAGATTAAGATATAACTGTGAAATTATTATATTCCTCTCTTTTTAAAAACTAATATTCTTATTGAATTCTTAGATAATATAAAACTAAATATATTTAACCAAAATTTCTCAAACTTATATTAGTATATTGGTGAGAACTGGTTATTCTTATATAGAGCAGAGAACCTATTATTAGACTAACTAACTGAGAGAGATTGAACTCAGCTAGTAGCTTAATTTCAGTAGACTTCTTATTCATTAGATATTCTGCTAGTTCTGGAGTCTCAAAGTAAACTTCTGATGTATAAAATACTAGTCATTGCTGTAGATCATCAATAATCTAAGAAAGTTACTATAGAGATTGAATAATATATTTTGTCTTGAAGTCTTGAATTAGGTCTTGAGAGTTCTTAAGATTAACCAGTGGTTTCCAGATAGCATCATATTTGGGATAGCCCATTCACTTGATTAGGTATTCAGAATAAAGCAAATTTATTTGTTAAAAATTTTCTTAACTTTGTACTCAATATGATTTTCAATAATTATAGAGACAGATAACTTGGAAATTTAACCAGAGTAGAGTAGTAACTAGTTTCAGATCTTAAGATATAATATATGAAAAACTAAATATACTCTTATGGTTTCAGATAGCTTAAGATAGTAAGAGAAAATAGAGACTTGTTTAGTAATCTCAAAGGATTTAATATATTTGAGTTAAAATTTATTTAATAGATAGTTAACTTAAGATTATATCTTGATGTTTTTGATAGATAGTAAGACTTAATTACTAATAGTATATATGACATTATAGTGCTTCTTATCAGTATACTTGGCTTGATGCTATTGGGCTTTCTGGAGATTTATAATAGCAATTTTAAATAGTTTATCTATTTTGTCTATAAGGTTTTTGATAGTAAGGACTTATATTTGACTACTTTTCTTAAAGAAGACTAGACTTGCAGAGATCTCAGAATCTTAATTATAGAGTAGCTAAAAAGAGAAAAGATTAGTAGATAATTAGATAGTATTGTTATATATAAATTCTATATAAGTCAAGTAATGATTCTAATTATCTTGTTTATATGAAATATAGTTTCTGAGAATTTGTTCTAGAGTTCTGTTCATACATTTGGTTTGTCCATCAGTTTGTGAATAAAAGGTAATAGATATAGCCAGTTGGATTCTCAGAGTTTTGAAAAGAGTTTATTAGAAGTAATTAGAGAACTTTAGATCACAGTTACTGACAATTACTTATAGTAGGCTATAGTGATAGAAGATGAACTTGAAGAAGATTCTTACAATTTTAGGTACAGTAGTATTGGTAGTAGTTGATTTGACACTATAGTCTTAATCAGACAGTCAATGAATATGACAATAGTATTAGTATCAGAATGGATTTGTAATAGTTGAGTTATAAAGTCTCTTGTAATATTCCTAAATGAATCAAATCAATTTGAATCAAATTTGAATCAAATTAAAAGTCCAATTCAAACTCTATTTTTCAAAATGTAATAACTTGACTAATACATGTCCAAATTCAATAATCTTTAGCTTGTTAGATTCTCTTATATAAGAGAAATCTAACAAGCTAAAGATCATTGAATTTGGATGTGTATTTGTCAAGTTAATATTTTGAAAAATAGGATTTGAATCAGATCTCAAATTGAATTAGTCTTTGATTCAATTTGATTAATTTGATTTATTAGGAGTACTAGTCTCTTGTAACTTATTCAAATTTCTTAGTTAGAATTAATAGTAGTTATAGTAAACTAGCTAGTACTTGATTGATAGATTTGTTGCACTGGTAGAGATCATAGCTAGCAATATAGTTTTTAATTTTCTTAACTATACTTAGTCAATAGTAGTGATGCTGGATATTCTTGCAATTCTAAGATAACTAGTAAAAGGGAAGTTATAGTGTTCTTATAGTATCTTATAGTATAGATTCATATTATCAAGTAGGTAGACTTTATCTTTATAGTAGATCAGATTGTTCTCAATAGTATATATATCCTTGAGCTTATTCAAGAGACTCTAATAATAAAGATATCTTCTTTTTTTTTTTTTTTTTT
>RBNI01003094.1:0-16689 GCA_003990745.1 Jimgerdemannia flammicorona
AAAAAAAGGCAACACCAAGTCACCTAGCCCCTTTACATGTGGCAGGTGTCAATCCTCCAATATTTGGTCAATGGCAGCAGCATCTGCCCCACCCTCCTCCTCACTCCACAATCCACTTCATTGCTCCTTCAATGATCCAAGAATGTCCTGTACCCCATTCACTAGTACCTCATCAGAGCCAAGTACCCCTTCCCACCATTGCTGTACCCTTCTTGCCCGAAGGGCTCTCGAAAGAAACTTGGAAGGTCTCTCCCCTTCCTCCAGATCCTGCCAACGAAGTTGTGCCACCAAGCTGTTTACCCTTGCTTCTTCCTCTTCCCGCAGCACCTGTTATAGTTCTCCAACCTCCATCTTTGCCCTCATTAATCTCCAATCTTCTTCTCCCTCCAACATTGCCAGCCTTGCCCACTCCTCCAGGAGCCTAGCCAATCTAGTAGAAGCCCAACACACTCTTCACCTTCTCTGCTTCTCTGCCTCCTTGCCAGCCTCACTCTAGTAGATCTTGGACATCTCTTTCATCCTTATCCACCAAACATCAACTAAGGCACCCTCCTGTCACCAGTTCTCCACCCTCAGCTGAATGTCCTTAGCCCACTCATCCCACTGGGTCTTATCATCTAACAAAGAGGAATTTAGGCACCAATGTCCAGGCCCATCCCCACTCCCTCCAAAGTGCCCTGTCCCTAAAGTCTCCAGTGATCTGACCATGGACACCATTCCACCTCCAGCAACTTCCAAACATCTAGGCCCCAGCAACTGGTCATCAGAATCCAGTCAATCCTTGTCCCCAAGCCCCCTGCCCAATGCATATAGACCCTCCTATCCCCCAGCACTCCCTATCAGTATCTACCAACACACTTAGTCTTTTTACCTCCTCCCATGCTGCCAGCCCTCCACTCCTGCCCTCAGCACCCTGTCCTCCATCTGTTCTATCTATCAGTATATCCTGAACCATATTGAAATCCCCTCCAAGCATATCTACCCCAGCCTCTGCCAGGATCCCACTCTCCTGGAGACCCTTCATCCAATCTACATGCTCACTCCATACAGCAGGGCAGTAACAGGAGCCAACTATAACTGGCTCTCAGCCTGCATGAATCCACTCACCCCAGACCAGTCTCTCCCCCCAGCTCCTCATATCCCTTATCTCTCCTCTGCCTTTCCGAACCAGAATCCTGACCTTGCCCTTCCAAATTACCACACCTCCCCATTCCTTTGTCCATTCCATTCTATCGGAATCATCCTCACACCTGACATCCTGCAAGAGGAAGAGATCAGCCTCCAATCCCTTCAGCCAAGTAAAAATGTTCCTATGTCTAGCAGTACCCCATAACCCATTCACATTCAAAGAAAAAATGTTGATTGTACTGTTCATAATAAAATATGTTATGTTATCAATTAATCCCTACTGCTCCATGTTCCTCTCCTCCTGTGCCATATCCAGATTATGATCCGCAGTCACCTCCTCCTCTTCAGCCCTCTGAGCCTCCAATCCAGCCAGCAGTTCATTCATCTCCCCATCTGCCTTCTCCTCGAACTCCTCCCAGTACTCTAGGCAGGCCTCTTGCCAGAGCTGCAATCCATGACACTTGTTCCAGCAGTATTCAGCCCTCTCCCCTGCAACAACTGCCAGCTTTGCCTCTTGCTCCTCATCCACCTCATACCCTTCCTTCTCCAGATATACTGCCAGAATTTCTGTCTTTAATGCTCTCATCACTCCATCCCCCTGCAGTATCCACATCCAATGCTCATCACCCATCACTCTCAAGTCCACCTCCCCCAACTCTTCTGCTGCCAAGTTGTTCATCATCCAGTACATCCAAAGTAGATTCCCCACCTCCTTCCCTCCAGGAGTCGCCAGCCTCCCTCCATCCAGCATTGTGGTGTCAGCCCCAGCACTCACAGACTCATCCCATACCTCTGGGACATCCACCAGTTCCTCCTCTCTGGCCGCCACCACTTGTCCCCCATTTGCTACCTCTAGAACTCCGAATTTCACCTGCTGGGCCCCCCACATCAGCACATCCTCCACCACCCTGTTTCGGGAAGCTGGGCCTCACCTGATAAGAGGAGTAGGGGTAGGGGAGTCCTCCCAGGCCTCCTCCCAAATCTCAAATGTACCATCAGTATATGGATCCTTGCTAGTTGCCTCCTTATCCTCCCCTGTCTCCTTCCCGGCATTCCCACCCCCCTTGCCAGCCCAGACACTCACTTTGGCCCCCCCCATGCCCTTTGGCTTGCTCGCATTCTCCAGTAGTCTGCCTTCTATCTTAGCCAGTAGATCCTTCTGTCTCTTATGCCCCTGAGCCCTTTCCCACTACTCCTTGTCCACTCGAATCCACTTTCCATCCACTACCTCCAAGTGTGTCGACTCCATAAAAGCCTTCCAAGCCTTTGCTCGCCACTCTACAGCACTACTCAACTCTTCACATGCTTCCAATAAATCCTCTTCCTCCTCCTTACTTCTCTTCACCCTCGTCACCTTGTATAAGATAGCTCCCCAGACCATCACTGAAGGCCAGTCCCTCACCTTCTCAGTAGCCTCTTTCTCAGCTAGCCAAATCCTCACATCCACATCACTAGTTCTGAGTGAGGTCCCTTCCCAGACCCTGAATCCAATATCCACCACCTCTCCATATTCCACCATGACTTCCTCAACTCTCCTTTTCTTCTCCATTGCTGTCACCATGGACACTCCTTTCACCAGCAGTTGGACCACCCTGAGATCCCACTTCAGGCAATGTGCCATCAGAACACACACCTCCCCAACTACCAATCCGACCTTCAGCACCTCCTCCAGCAGCCCCACCTCCTCAAAACCCACCTCTACTCCCTCCAGTCCCTTCAAAAACTTCACTGATGTGGCTCCTGCTACCTACTTAGTGATAAGCCCTAGCACCATTTTCGCTGTCACTGCTAAGCCCCAGAAGCACAGTGTAACCACAAATGCTGAGATCAATTTTTTAAGTAACAGGGCCACCACCAGGCCCATCACACCATCTGCCAAATTTCCTTGTCTTCCAAGCCTCAACCACTCAGCCACTCTATCAGCTGTCACATCTGGATTTTTTTCCAGATTGGCAGTCTCATCACCATCAGCAGTCACACTCCCCCCAGCCGCTACTCCCCCAGCTCCACTGCCCCAACTTCCAAGGGCTACTCCCCCACGCACTGCCATCTTCTTGGTCTCCTTGCCCTTCCTCAGCCAGCTCTCCAGCCCTGATGCCTGCTGTCTCCCCTTCACTATCTCTGCAAAGCTCACCCTCCTGGACCCTTGGCCTCCACTACTACCTCCACCCCTTCCACATCCACCTGCTAGCAGCCCCCTCATGCCCCCCCCCAGGCCCAGGCCTCTCCCCACCTGCTGCCAGTTGAAAGTGCTTGGGCCACCCTGCCCAGTATGCACCTCAGATTGCCTGTCAGTCACCATGTTGTTAGTCTCCTTTCTCTAAAAATGATGTTATAAGTGCTTTCCAAAACATTGTGTAACCTGAATGGTATCAGAGAAAGATGGCAATATACTTTGAGTTGTAACTTCCTTACAATATTTGAGTATACCCAGTATTCATATCAGCCAACTAGTGGACTACTATGATAACCCATTCCCTAAGCCTACAGTTCCACCACTACTCCCAATTAGGATTAATGATTATAAGGAATTCAAAATCAAGGAAGTACTTGACCACAATGTCTGCAAATATTCCAAAACAGCCAAGTAGTTTTTCCTCATCAAGTGGAAGAGTTACCCCATCTATGATGCCCCTTGGGAAAAAGAAGAAGCTCTGGAGAATATATGCAAAGCTCTCTGAGACTATATGGAATACTCATCCCTTAGCAGAGAAAGAAACTGTAGCTCTAAAAAACTAGAACATATAGCAAATAAAGAAGATACTATATATTTATTCTGGGATATACAATACTGAACATTATAGGAAATGAAATACTATAATTAATCAATAAGAGAATATTCAGGTGAAGAACAACTCAGCAATATGTAGCAAAACACATTTGAACAATTCTATTTTATATTATCTGTATTATCTCTATTTGAGAATGATGGATGCTTTATATAGAACTTAAGAAAGCCAATAATATCAAAATCAATCTAAGTCCATCCATGTAACAGATATTATTACTAGAAATTGCTTTAGATTATAAGAAATACTATTTCCAAGAGGTTTGAACCCCCAGCCATGATAATGGAAGCCCTCACCCTAGACAAGGATGGCCAGTTCTTGTAAATACACTAATAAGATAAAAAAAAAGAGGACTAAGATCTGTCAACCCTGTGTAACCATAACCACAATGTGATATCTTTGAAATCAGGATTCTCTCATATGACTAGCACATGCTCTACTTATAGCAACAGGTCACATCTTTTACAAGAAATGTGATTGAATTGAAGTTACCAGACAGGCAAATAAGTATAAATACCCAGGGCATGAGCATGCCACAACCTCCATCTCCCTCTCTTTTCTTCAAAGAAAGGATAAGATAAGAATATCTGCTATCTGCTACCAAACAGCCTGCCATAACTAGCCTCTCTTAAGCCAGATTGACTGCCTCTTTGGACATATCCAGATTACTATCTAAGAAAGGAACTACCACTCTGAGACTCTTAACCTCTCTAGCCAGGACCTAGGACAGTATGTTCTTGACTACTGTGAAGTTATTGAAAGGGCCTACCTTGCTACCAGCTACCTAGAAATCTGGTATAAATACAAAATTGACCATCAACTCCTTCAATATACCCACTGACCAGGTCTTAGACTAGACCAATCTAGACAGACATAAGTAAAGACTAGTTAAGAAGGTCCATCAAATCATATATCATGCATCCTTTATAATCTCCAACCTCAACTATGTACAACTGAAGGACTTCCAGAATCTCATTCTCTAAGATTGATGAACTAAAGATCAAGATTGCTGAAGAAGCCAACTTCTGGATTACCCTCAAATCTACTGACTGTAAACCTCACTGGAGCCTCCTCTTGAATGATAACTCAGACCAATAGCTCTAAGGTCTCTCTGATTTTTTTGAAGGACTGCTCATCTGAATAGATATCCCCAGATATGAGGAGCAAGAACTCTATTTAGATAGTCCTAACTATATTAGATGGAGAACCTCTATCCCAATATCTATACTAGTTCAAGAACCATTTGCAGACCTCATTGACTTCTTCATCCTGGACATCAAGCCATTAGCAACTACTCCTCCAGTTATTAAAGGAGAAGACAACAATACCGAGGAAGATTTTCCACCTTTTTCTCCCCTGGTTCCCAATTTCTGAATCAATGAGAATATTGATTTTTAAGAGGAAAAGGATGTAATAGAATGAGTGATGAGTGGACAGATGAGATGTGATATATAACAAGTGATCACATGACCTAGCAATGATATCACTATTAAATGAGTATGATATATAATATATAAATGACAAATGTAATGAATGATGTGAATGATGTAAAAAATAATATCCAGCTTATCTCCAGCAATCAGTACTGTAGCAATTAGTACCACAACAACTCTGATCATTGCCTAATAATTGAGATCCTGATCACAATATATTTTTGATCACAAACCACCTAACAAAGGGTACAATCACAAACCTCACCATAGTTATCAAATTAGTTACTTATACTTAGTCAGAAATTGCAGATCAACTTGTATAAATACCCTCTAGTTTTTTTCTGAAATAAAGCAGTTTTAGTTCAGTTCTTGATATAAGAATCAAGTCCCCCCCATATACATACATTCCTCTGAGTCTTAGTAATGACACCCAAGTAACTCTAGTATTTCTGACTAAACTCCAGAAGCTTAGCTAACTTCTGCCAGAACTGAGACCAGTATATAAATTACAAAGACTTAAGTAAACCTATTAAACCTAAATTCCAAGGTGAATTCAGTCTATATATAGCAAAGAATAAGTCTCTTACAACTACAGTTAATAAGAAGAGCACTGCCACTATAACTACTTTCAAGTGAGCACTTCCTCACACTGAAGGCTTCTTGGTATACATTGTGTACTAAGTCCCTAAGTATCCAAAGGATAAGAGAGGGGTAAAAATAAGAGTTATTATATTCAAGATCCTTTCTTACTCTACTACAAACCTCTATAAGAAATTCCTATAAGTTGGTATAAAGTCTAATCTCTGAACTGGAATTTATTCTGAACTATCTGATAATCTGGAATGAATTGAACTTGATGTACAAGAACAATTTGATCTCTATATCTGTAACAAGTGAGACAGACTTTATCTATAAAAAGAAGTACTCTAATTAAATTAGCAGATAGATGAAACTCTATACACTGAACTCCTTGCTCTATACTCCACAAGTCAAGATAAAAAAGGTCTTATAGAAGCCTTCTTTACTCTTCTCAATTAGAGTTTTGTTAGCTCTATGAACCTGGGCAACCTAGGACAACCAGCAGCTGTCTTTCTAGCCTTAATATCTTATGAAGCATGAGTCTCTATAGCCAAGTGGCTTAACTTTACTGACTATCACCATATCAGAACTAAGACTGCCTTATATTACTATTTCTAGAACTACAAGGCCTGCCATATTCTCCAGAGAAACTCTTTAACAACAATCTGACTTTGAGCTAGAAGCAGGCCCAGCATCAACCCTATCTGAAACTGAAGCCAACACTGAACCTGAATCAGCTTTTGAATTAAGCTCATCTGAAATCTGATATACAACTGATACTATCTACTTTGATGCTGAACAAACCCAACTATATGAGGACCAAAGTGAGGAATATCTTATTGAATTTAATCTCAGATATACTATCAAAGAAGATCCACTTCTATCAGGACAAAATATACATACCTACAGAACAACAGACAGTTATCTATGAAGTTCTTATACCAGACCCACAACAGTTACTCTAGCAACTTATACAGACTCAAAGAACACCATCACACTCTATATCAGTACCTCAAGTTATACCAGTAACCCTACTATCAGTAGCCCAATTATCTCTAATAAACAATATGGCAAACTAACAGATTCTAGACCTCATAGCTTAGGTAGCTATAATGGTAGCAACTATTATCACTCTAGCTGAACAGACCTGACCAACAAAAAGTCTAAGCCTACCTACCTTCAATAGTACTATACAAGAAGTCCAAATTGTCATTAGTATAGTTGATACTAATTTCAAAGTCCACCAATGAACCAACAAGTGAGTTTCTGACTACCTCATGATAAACAACTAAGACCACACCTTTGAACAACTCTTTGCTACTACTATGGCCTATATTGATTAAGTTATAATATTCTTTCAAGGACCTACTGAAGAATGGTAGTGAAAAACTCTTTATATAGAATACCTGACCTGCAGTTATTATCCAAAATATAGCAAATAATGCTCCTGGGTATAGAGACCACCCTGTGGCCTCCAGGCTCAAACAACTCATGATTGCTTAATACTGTAGTAAAACTCTGATTGCCAAATCTCAAGTAAAACTCTGCAATCTCAAATTTGATATACATGGCAAGGAGGAGTTCAAAACCTTCTGTATAAAGCTCAAGTTACTCCTGAACACCATTGGTCTAGGATATATTACCAATGATGAAGTATGAAATGGTACAAGAGCAGACCATTTGTTTGATACACTACCAGACTGACTCACAAGAAAGATCTAAGAACAAGGATGCCCAATTGGTTACAATCACCAACAATAGTGCCTGGCAAGAATCAAGACTATGGTTAAGTGAATCCTAATAGCTGGACCAATTCTGCCTTGAAGAAAATTCAACAACAAGAAAAAATCTTAGACTAAAAAGAAGAACTCAAACATGAAGCATCCTGAGCTCCCTCTATATCCACCTCTTAGACACTCCAAAATTCTGAACCCACTTAGCTGAGTACCTTTAAGAAACTAATCAAAGGAGAAAGAAATGAATTCTGAAGAAGCAGAGTATACTTCTATTGCCAAAAGACAGGATACATAGCCAGTATCTGTCCCAATCAAAAACCCTAAACAGCAATATGAGTAACTGTTACTACTCTGCATCACCTCAACAATCTAACTACCAAGATATTAGACTTTATCAAGTTAAGGCCAACTACTACAGCCCCAATTAAAAAAAGCCAAAAAGCAGCTGGATATGACCTATATGTGGCTAAAGAAGCTCCAGTTTCTAACTAAGAAGTCAAGTAAGTCTATACAGAGATTAGTATTCAAATTTCTGAAGGATATGTTGAAAGAATATACTATTGCAGTAGCCTAGTATTAAAAGAACTCTCATTAGAAGGAGGAATTATCAATGAAGATTATATAGACAAAATCATTGTCCTCATCCAAAACTATAGTTAGATACTATTCAAGATCTCTATTAGTTTTTGCATTATACAAATCTTATTTGAGAAAATTGTATCAACTCTGATAGTCAAAGAAGTCTCTGAACTACTGCCTACTATCTAAGTATAATAACTCTTATTTCTACCCCTTGCTTACCCTTTGGATAATTAGAGAAATAAGGTATTACTTAGAGACTTAGTACACAATGTATACCAAGAAGCCTTCAATGTGAGAAAGCACTCACTTAAAAGTAGTTGTAGCAGCAGTATTCTTCTTATTAACTGTAGTTATAAGGGACTTATTCTTTACTATACACAGATTGAATTTACCTTAGAATTTAGATTCAATAAGGTGTTTACTTAAGTCTTTATAATTTATATATCAGTCTCAGTTCTGGCAGAAGTTAGCTAGACTTCTGAAGTTTAGTCAAAAACACTAGAGTTACTTAGATATCATTACTAAGACTCAGGAGAATATGTGAATGTAGAGGGAGACTTAATTATTATATCAAGGACTGAACTAAAACTATCTTTATTTTGGATGAGACTGGGAGGTATTTATACAAGTTGGTTTATAATTTCTGACTAAGTATAAGTAACTAATTTGGTAACTATGGTGAGATTTGTGATCATGACCTTTATTGTTAGGCAATGATCAATTGCTATAGCACTAATTACTGTAGTACTGATTGCTGCAGCACTGATTGCTATAGTGCCAGTTACTGCAGATAAGCTACATAGATATTATTTATTCATATCATTCATTATGTTCATCATTTATATATTGTATGTCACACTTGATTGATAGTGATATTATTGCTGGGTCATGTAATTGCTTATCTTATATCACATTTTGTCTATTTGTTTATTTGTTCTATTATATCCTTCTTTTCTTAAAAGTCAATATTCTTATTGATTTGAAAATTGAGAACTAGGGGAGAGTAGGGTGGGGAATCTTTCTCAGTATTATTGTCTTCTCCAGTGGTTAGATGGGTAGTTGCTGATAGCTCAATGTTAGTGCTCTGAATGAGTCAGTTCAAACTAGTTTGAATTGTAACTATTCCTGATTTGAACTGATTCAAATTGTGACTGCTCTAATCCAAAACTCCAAACCGGTGATTTGAATTACCAAATTTGAATCACCAAATTTGAACCATCAGATTCAAATCATCAGATTCAAATTGTCAGATTCAAATTACTGAATTTGAATCACCAAATTCAAATCTCGGCTGAATTTGAATCATCTGATTTGAATCTTATAAACAAACAAAACTTATCATATAATTCACTTATATGTATAAATAGAGGAATGTAAGAGAAAAATATTTGTATAAATACTAACATGAATACACACATATATATATATATATACATCTATACATATGTTATGTCAACATTAACATCAATAGATCAGTTATTAGTATTTTCCAGTACTAGTGATACTTCAAGTCAGACTTCTTTAAATAATATTCCACACTATACTCCTCATTCCAAAGTTTGGCAATATTGTACTAAAACTAGGGAAAATGAAGTTACTTGCTAGTATTGCAGATAATTTTTTTTTTTTTTTTTTTTAAAAAAAAAAAAAAATTTAAAATATAGGCAGAAATATAAAACACATGATAGTTCTATAACAAATATGATAAAGTATATAAAGGCTCAATATTTGAATAAAATGGAGTTAAATACAGTATTAAGTAAAATTGATATTCCAGCTATAGTAAGTAGGTGATCTCTTTTTTATTTTAGTATAAATTTGAAAATATATCTTTTATACTTAAAAAAAAACCCCCCAATTTAGCCATATTCTGCTCTGGAGTTTCAAAATCAGCTTGTTCATTAGATTGTATGTGATGATCAACCATTTATAGCAATTGAGAGTACTTCTTTATGAAGTCTCTTTGGTCTTCTCAAGCCTAATTTATATATCCCAAGTGCTGATACTATTTATAATAATATTATGGAGACTTATAAAAAAGAATATAATAATCTCCATCAAAAGCTTCAGATAAAATATTAATAATATTAAGAATGTTATTGAATTAATTATAGTTACTGACTATATTTTAAATTTTACTATAGAATATTATGAGTAAAATTTCATTTATAATTGACATCTAAATATCTCCCAACATCATTTTGTTTCTTGGTATTACTGGACATTGAATTGATTCCAATTGGCAGCTTCAAACTCTTACTCTTGACTTCATAAAGCTTGAGGGTCCTCACTCTGGAGAAAATATTGCAGAAGTATTTATAAACCATATTTACAAGCTTAGAATTACAACTAAGATATAGGAGTTTTTTATTCTTAAACTAATATAAAAAGAGAATGAAAAAAAAAAAAAGCTTTTTACTTTTAATTATTAATTACTTTCTATACAATTTTATATAACAAAATTTTAAAATACAGATATTAGCTATTACAATAGATAATGTCTCTAATAATATCACATTTCTCTATATTTTGACAACAAAACTTCAATAAGAAAATATAATCTTTGATGTCAACAATAACTATATACAGTCTCTCTCCGGTACCTCTCAGGTTATACAACTTTTGGAAAGCAACTACAACATCGTTTTTGGAGAAAAAAGACTAGCAACATAGTGACTGACAGGTAATCTGAGGTATATACTGGGCAGGATGGCCTGAGCACATTTGACTGGCAGTATGTGGGGAGGGGCCCTGGCCTGGGGAGAGGTATGAGGGGGTTGCTGGCAGGTGGACATAGAAGGGGAGGAGGCAGTAGTGGAGGACAGGGATCTGGGAGGGCAAGCTTTGCTGAGACGGTAAAGGAGAGAAGGCAGATATCAGGGCTGGAGGGTTGGTTGAGGAAAGGCAAGGAAACGGAGAAGGCAACAATATAGGGGGGAGTAGCCCTTGGCAGAGGGGGCAGTGGGGCTGGAGGTGTAGTGGCTGGGGGGGGTGTGACAGCTGATGGAGATGGGACTGCTAATCTGGAAAAAAATCCAGATGTGACTGTGGATGGTGTGGCTGAGTGGCTGGGGCTTGGGAGACAAGGAAATTTGGCAGATAGTGTAATGGACCTGGCAGTGGCGCCATTACTCAAGAAATCGATCTCAGTATTTGTGGTGACACTGTACTTCTAGGGCCTAGTAGTGATGGTGAAGATAGTACTGGGGCTAATTGCTAAGCAGGTGGCTGGAGCAGCATCTATGAAGTTTTTGAAGGGACTGGAGGGAGTGGAGGTGGGCTTTGAGGAGGTTGAGCCCTTGGAGGAAGCACTGAGGATTGGATTGATAGTTGGAGAGGTATGTGTTCTGATGGCATGATACCTGAAATAGGATCCCAGAGTAGTCCAACTGCTGGTGAAAGGGGTGCCTACAGTGACAGTGGTGGAGACAAGAAGGAGAGTTGAGGAAGTTATGGTGGAGTATAGAGAGGTAGTGGATATTGGATTCAGAGTCTGGAAGGGGACCTTGCTCAGGACTGGGAATGTGGATGTGAAGATTCAGCTGGTGGGGAAAGAGGCCACTGGGAAGGCAAGGGACTGGCCTTCTGGTATGGTCTGGGGGGCGATCATGTGCAAGGTAACAAGGGTGAAAGGGAGTGAGGAGGAGGAAGAGGACCTATTGGAAGCGCTGGAAGAGTTGAGTGGTGTGGTGGAGTGGCAGGTGAAGGCTTGGAGGGCCTTTGAGGAGGTGATGCACTTGGAGGTAGTGAATGGGAAGCGGATTCAAGTGAGCAAGGAGCAGTAGAAATGAGATCAGGGATGTAGGAGACAGAAGGAACTGCTGGCAAAGATGAAGGGCAGGTCTCAGAAGGATACAAGCAGGATGGTGGACACGGGGGGGGGCCAAAGCGAGTGTCTGGGCAGGTGAGGGAAGTGGGAGTACTAGGAAGGGGACTGGTGAGAACAAGAAGGCGACTGGCAAGAATCTGTATGTGGATGGTACACTGGAAGTTTGGGATGAGACATGGGAGGACTCCCCTACCCCTACTCTTCTTATCAGGTGGGGCTCAGCTTCCCAAAGTAGGGTGGTGGAGGATGTGCCAATGCGGGGGGCCCAGCAAGTGCAATTTGGAGTTCTGGAGGCAGCAAAAGGGGGACAAGTGGTGGCAGTCAGTGAGGAGGAACTGGTGGATGTTCCAGAGGAGTGGGATGAGGCTGCGAGTGCTAGGGCTAATACCACAATACTGGATGGTGGGAGGCCAGTGACCCCTGGAGGAAAGGAGGTGGGAAACCTACTTTGGATATATAGGATGATGAACAACCTAGTGGCTGAGAAGCTGGGAGAGGTGGACTTGAGGGTAATGAGCGATGAGTATTGGGTAAGGATCCTGCAGGGGGAGGGGTGGTGATGGCATTAAAGGTGGAAATTCTTGCAGTGTATCTGGAGGAGGAAGGCTATGAGGTAGATAAGGAGCAGGAGGCAGAGATGGTGGGAGTCACGGGAGAGAGGGCTGAATACTGCTAGACCAAGTGTCATGGATTGCAGCTCTGGCAGGAAGCCTGCCTGGAGTACTGAGAGGAATTCGAGGAGAAAGCAGATGGGAAGATGAATGAGCTGTTGGCTGGACTAGAGGCTCAGAGGACTGAAGAGGAGGCGGTGACTGCAGAACATAATCTGGACTTGGTGCAGGAGGAGATGAACATGGAGCAGTAGAGAAAGCTTGATAATACACCATTCTTCACTATGAATAGTACAACCAACATTTTTTCTTTGAATATGAATGGGTTATGGGGCGCTTATCGACATAAGAACATTTTTACTTGGCTGAAGGGATTGGAGGCTGATCTCTTCCTCTTGCAGGATGTCAGGTGTGAGGATGATTTGGATAGACTAGAATAGATGAAGGAGTGGGGAGGTGAGGCAGTCTGGAAGGGCAAGGTTGGGATTCTGGTGTGGAAAGGCAGAGGGGAGATAAGGGATATGCAGAGCTGGGGGGATAGATTGGTCTGGAGAGAGTGGATACACACAGATTGGGAGCCAGTTATGGTGGGCTCCTGTTACTGCCCTGCAGTATGGGGTGAATGAGTGAATTGGGTGAAGGGCCTACAGGAGAGTGGAATTCTTGTGGAGGTTGGGGTGGATATGCTCAGTGGGGACTTCAATATGGTCCAAGATGTATTGAGGGATAGAACTGATGGAGGACGAGGAGCTGAGGGTCAGAGAGGAGGACTGGCAGCATGGGAGGAAGTAGAAAGACTGAGTGCTCTGGTGGATGTGGGTAGAGAATGTTGGGGGGATAGGAGGATGTACATGCACTGGGCTGGGGGCCTGGGGATGAGGATTGATTGGATTCTGACAGCCAGCTGCTGGGGCTTGGATGTTTGGAAGTTGCTGGAGGTGGAATGGTGTCCTTGGTCAGATCATTGGGGGCTTTTAGGTCAGGGACATTTTGGAGAGAGTGGGGATGGGCCTGGACATTGGCATCTCAATTCCTCCTTACTAGATAACAAGATCCAGTGGGATGAGTGAGCTGAAGACATTCAGCTGAGAGTGGAGTGCTGGAGGCAGGAAGGTGCCCCAGTTGATATTTGGTGGATGAGGATGAAGGAGATGGCCAGGACCTACTGGAGTGAGGCTGGTAAGGAGGCTGGGAAACAGCAGAGGCAGTAGGTGTGGTGGGCTTCTAGTAGATTGTCTAGACTCTTGGAGGACTGGGTGGGACTGGTGATACTGGAGGGGGTGGAGGACTGGAGATTGATAAGGGCAAGGATGGAGGTGGTTGAACTACAACAGGTGTTGCAGAATGAGGCAGAGGCAAGGGTCCAGGGTCTGGCAGTGCAGCTTCATTGGTAGGGGTTAGAGGAAGGAGAGTAGCTCTCAAAGTTTCTCACAAGAGCCCTTCAGGCAAGAAGGGTGCAACAAAGGTGGGAGGGGGTGCTTAATGCTGATGGTATGTTGGTGCATAGTGTACAAGACATTCTTGGATCATTAAAGGAGTATTGGAGTAGATTGTGGAGTGAGGAGAAGGGTGGGGCAGATACTGAGGCCATTGACCAAGCATTGGAGGATTGGCACCCTACACGAGCAAATGGGCTGGGTGACTTAGTACTGCCAGTGCAAGAGGAGGAGAACCACCAGGTTCTTGCCATGACAACCTTGGGTATGGCGCCTGGAGAGGATGGTCTGCCCTGGGACTTCTGGAAGAAGATGGTGGGCATCCCAGGGGTACTGAGAGAGATGACAGCACTGTGTAATTGGATTCTACAGATGGGAAGATAGGTGGGGGAACAGGATCTGGGGCTGGTGATATTGCTTTATAAGAACAAAGGAAGGCAAGAGGACTGGAAGAACTGGAGGCCGATTATGTTACTGGATATGGACCGAAAGTTGGTTACCAAGGTGGTGGTCACAAGGTTGCAAAAGGTGGCCCAGCAAGTCTTAGGTGATGAGCAGAGGGGCTTTGTGGGAGGCCGGCTCATCAGAGATAGCACAGCATGAGTGTATGGAGTTATTGAAGGGGTATGAACCAGTGGACTAGATGGGCATCTGGTCTTTCTGGACCAGGAGAAGGCTTATGACTGAGTGTAATGAGTCTGGCTGGCAAAAGTATTGGATAGGATTGGGGTTCCACACCAGTTCAGGTCAGCCATGGTCAGCCTACTGAAAGGAAGCAGGGCTGCACTCATGTGTAATGGACACAGAGGGGTAGCATTTCCCCTGGGTAGGGGGGTGCCCCAGGGGGACCCACTGTCCCCCATTTTGTACACTCTTTCTCTAGAGCCCTTTATGGACAGAATCAGGCAGAAGATCATGGGGCTCTCTATCTTTGGCATTGGGTGGAATGTAGGGGCATTTGCAGATGACATGGTGGTCAGCCTGGGATCAATTGCAGATGTTGAGAAACTCAAGGAAATAGTGGAGTGGTATGAGGTGCACTCTGGGGCTAGGTTTAATTAGCATAAGTACAAAACAATGGTGTTAGGCAATGGTCTGGTGGGAGGGGAGATTATTGGTACCATTGTCCCTGCTGGTGAGGCAGTAAGGTACTTGGGTATTTATCTATCAGTATATGGGTCAGTTTTGTCCAGACATTGGTGGGAGCAGTGGGTTGGTATCTGGGAGGAGGCCCTGCAGAGTTAGAGGGGCCACCAATTATCTCTAGCAGGACACATTTCGATTCTGAACATCTATTGGCTGCTGAAATTGTAGTATCTGGCTTATCATCTGAACTTCCCAGCTTGGGTGGTGAAGCAATTGATGAAGCTGGCAAAGGGGTGGATCTGGGCTAGAAGGCAGAGTCAGATCAGCTGGGAGGTCTTGTCCTTACTGGTGGTGAGTGGGGGACTTGGGCTGGTTGACTTTCCTAAGAGGCTGCACTGCATGAGAGCATGGTGGCTGAAGAGAGCAGTGGAGTTGAGAGGGGGTGGTTGGGTCCCCCTACTGCAGAAAGTCTGGGAGATGAGGTCCTCTCTGAGGGGTTTGACTGGTGATCTCCTTGCACTTGTTGGTCTTCAGAACACTGAACAATTGTGATATAAAGGCTTCTGGTGAAGAGTAGCAGAGGGGGGTGCACCACATTGGAATTAGGTGGCAGGGAAATGAAGGAGAGGCAGCTTGAGACCTAGCAATGTGGAGATGGGACCAAGTGTTACTGGGTGGTGCTCCCTTAATTGAGTTTGACATTGGTGATGGGATTGAGTGCCAATGGGGACCAGGCCAGGACCTGTGGCCTAGCAGTTGGCAAGGAGTAGGAATCAACAAGGAGTGGGACTGGTATAGCATTTGGGCCTGGAGTGCCAAGGTGAGGAGGTGGCTGCCGCTGAAGTACTGGGTGGTCTGATGGTGTGTGCTGAGGTGGAATGTCATGCTCAACTTCTGCTCAGGTCACCTTATTGAGGGAGGGTGCTTTGACTGTGAAGAGTGTTATAATGTGGGGCAGGAAGGATGATATGTACAGATGTCTGAACATTGGCTAGGAGAGTGTGAGGTACTTAGTACCTTTTGGCAGACCATCGGGGTTCATTTGGGAGTAGGGGGTAGGGGAGCTGGCATGCAGGGGCGATGAGAGGATTTAAGGGATAGATTGGAGGGGGGGGTGGGGAAGGAATGGCTTATATTAGGCTGGGCTTTGGCCATTTGGGTGGGGCTGGCCAGTCACTGGTTATTTGTTTTTGAGGATGAGAGGAGACTTGGCTCAGAGGTCAGGCTGCTGAGGTGGCATAGCCTCATGGAAGACACCTTGACAGGCTGGTGGCTTGATTGGGGGTTGCAGGGGGGTTGAAGGCATCGTTTGGTGGAGAAAATCTATAGGCAGAGTGGAGGGAGGGTTGGAGTTGCAGGTGAGAAAGTGGTCTTTGTTCGTATAGGTGGGGGGAGTTGTACCCCTATGGGGATAGGGTAGTGGGAGGGTATACGTAAACTTATTAATAAATGGGTAATAAATGGCAGAGTCCAAGTGACT
>RBNI01003095.1:0-16686 GCA_003990745.1 Jimgerdemannia flammicorona
GATCAGAAACAAGCGAAGGTAGACGATGTTGTCGAGGCGAGAGCCTTCAATAACTATTGGTGGTAGTTGACGAGGAAGAGATGCAGTGGTAGAGTGAGAAACATGCTATATACTTGCTACATGACGGTTCCTCTCCAAAAAAAAAAAAAAAAAAAGACACTTACACTCCATACACAGCACCCTCCGTTTGGCCCACACAATCTTCGGTATCCTCAACGTTGTTCTTCCCTTTTCAATATCCTTCTTAAAATTCGTCCTAACCCTCTCCGCGTTCCTTGCCTCACATTCGAAATCCATCTCCACCGGCAAGCTTTCGTTCATCTCCTCGCTCAGCCATCCAAACCCGAACTCTGGGAATAGTCTTGTTGTGATTCCGATGATGACCTCGACAGTTTTCATGTCGACAGCAGCGTAGTCGTCGAGGTAGGGGTGCTGGATCTTGACAGCTACGGGCTGGCCGGTGGCACGGAGGGTGGCGCGGTGGACCTGGGCGAGAGAGGCAACGCCAATGGGGTTTGGGTCGAAGTCCGAGAAGAGGGTTGAGAGCGGGCTGCCGATGTCGGTGAGGATGAGCTGCTCGATCGCTGGGAGGGGGGTAGGGGGGCAGCGGTCTTGGAGGGGACGCATAGTAGAGGTCCATTCGATCGGCAGAAGGTAGGCCATGGCGGAGACGTGTTGGCCCTGGTGGTAGTGTGGGCGGGACGAGGATTAGAGGTGGGAATTTGAAGAACAAGCAGCCAGCTAAACGCAAAGCATCATCCCTACATTCTCTATACCATCCCCCTTCTCGGGTCGATCCAGATCCCAGACCACTCACCAATTTGATGTAGATGCCGCCGCTTTTCACCAGGGCCTCGTAAACCTTCTCTGCACTCCTCTTATGCACGTCGCTCTTAACCTTCTTCTTTTCCTCCTCGCTTGCGAATACCCTGGACTCCCTCAGCGACCATTTATAATCGACGGCGATCGCAGCGCCGACCCAGCCCGCGCGCGAGCACCGCACGACAGCGGAACAGAAGTGGCGAAAGGGGTCGTAAGTATAGTAGGCGGTAGCGGAGGCGAGGGCGAGGGTGGTGAGACTGGTGGCGGTGATGATGCGACGTGGGTGGGAGAAGGCGAAATGACGCGGGAGGAGGAAGGCGAAGCGAGGCGGGAGGCGGAAGGGGCGACGGCGGCGAACGGCAGCGGTAAAGAATGCTGAGTCGCAGGTTGGGTGGAGAAGAAAGTTCGGCTGGGGGCGACTATGGAGGGTCAGGGTGTTTGGAAAAAGGGCACGGAAGGGTGTGGCAGAGCATAGTGGTAGAATGGAAGGCATTTCTTTGGTTATCTTGTGCTATCGGTTCATCTCGAAAGGAAGAGCAACATATATTCCATCGCACACAAATTTATATGCTGACGTGGCCTTTTCAGGAACTAGAACTTTGTGATGATTGATGGCTCGTATCGTGTTTTGCTTTGTCAGTTAATTACATATAGACAATGAATGGGCAAAAGTATTGACGTTTTTATATTTGCCAGGAAAGCCCAAATTATTCAGGTTACAGGGATAGGCGGTCTATCTCGCGACTTTGAGACGGTTGTGTAACACCGGAGGCTTAGTCGTGAAAGCAAATAAATTGGAGAAACCGTCACAAAGGATTGGATGGAAGAGGTGACGTCACACGCAGTTTTCCATTCACGCGTCTGACAAGTACGCAGTGTTTACCTCATTACCCCTTTGCGACTTTGCTCATCCCCTTTGCCACCATCGACAATGTCCGCAATGCCACAGCATAACCCCGTCAAGATGGAGGTCAACGAACAGAACCTGGCCGCCCTGTCCCAGTATCTGAGACAGACCCTAGACCCGGAAACCCAGAAGCAAGGTATGTGAAAGATGAACGGGCCGCCACCATCCGCTTGCTCGATACTATGCCTCAGAAGCAAGTGGCATTTGCCGTTTCGCCAGATTCACAGACCAGGGCAACCATGGAATCATCAGCTTCACCAAATAAAAATGAAATTTTGGGCGCGTACACAACGGAAACTGGCGTACATGTTGGCTTGGACCCAAGCTTCCTGCCGTCTAGCCACGAGTGAGAAGGGAGTGAAAAGGGGAGCATGGGGACAACGCGCCGGGATGCGACCTTTATTTACGAAAATATACTTCACCTCAATGCTCCGAGATGAGCAGTGATCCGAGTGTTCCGACATTCTCGGAGGCACCGTTGTGGGCCGCAGTAAACTAAATTCGACGAGTGTGCCGTCGATCCAATCTATACACAGCCGAGCAATTCTTGGTGTCCGTGGAGGGCCAAATCAATTACCCTCTCCTGGTACTCAAGCTCGTGACCGACGAGAAGACCGAGCCGACGCTACGATTCGCGGCCGCCCTTCTTTTCAAGAATTATGTGAAGCGGAATTGGGCTCTGGTTAGTAAATTGGAGGACGTCGATAGACTAGGGTTGTTGGGCTTTGCAGTTCCTTCAAGTTGTCGGTCTGTTGGGCCATGTACTTGTTTTTGCCAAGTATTTTCACTCATTGGCATCCAATCTTTCCCCATGTATTGAATGTTTTAGTCAGAGGACGAGGAACCCGTACAAGACAAAATCTCGCCTCAGGATCGAGATGCCATCAAAGCACAGCTTGTGGACCTTATGATTGCTGTACCAGAGAAGATTCAACTGCAGTTGAGCGAGGCTTTGACCATCATTGCGGACCACGATTTCCCGCGGAAATGGGAGAATCTGCTCCGGGTATGTACGGGCTTGGCTGCGTCTTCTTTGACGATCTGACGAAGTTTCTATCCCCTTTCAACACTTGAATTTGTCCTCCCTACAATCCCCCCCTTCCCCCCTAAAAAAAAAAAAAAAAAAAAAAAAACTCATGATCAATGTTTCCACGCCATTGGCTCTATCATAATAGCAATTGATCAGCAAATTCAGTACCAACGACTACAAGGTGAACAATGGTGTCCTGCAGACGGCCCACTCCATTTTCAAGCGGTATGTGTGATTTCATCACCCGTGGTACCTCTTTTTCTTCATATTCAGAGTATATACATATATAAATTGCCATGTTGCTATTTTCTCCAACCGAATAGGTGGAGGCATCAATTCCGCTCGGATGAGCTGTTCACCGAGATCAAGTTCGTGCTCGAACAGTTTTCGGCGCCATATTTGCAACTATTTCAGGTCGGTCTTGTGTTCTCCATAACGCTTGCATTTGATACTGGTGTCGCTTTGTGTTCTCACCTATATTCTGCCGCGATATAAACATCTCGCGATTCTAGACAACGGATGCTCTGGTGGCGCAGATGGCAAACAACGCGGCAGCCTTAGCCGTCCTCGCGCAGTCCCTCACGCTGCTGATCAAGATCTACTACGACCTCAACTGTCAGGACTTGCCTGAGTTTTTTGAGGACAATCTGCCAATGTTCATGAACTTGCTGTACAAGTATCTGACCTATACGAATCCGCTGCTTACGAATGATGTGAGTTGCACAAAGTTCTGAGTGGCTTGTTAATAACAATTAGAGATAATGCTCGCGGTGCGGTGTTTATGATGATTTCTCAGAAGCTCCAACTCTCTGCGCTGTTTTCAAAATGTCCTATCATGACGATTGCAGGATGGTGACGAGGCCGGCCCGCTTGAGAAGATCAAGGCCGGCATCTGCGAGATCGTCGAACTATATACACAACGATACGAAGACGCATTCACAATGTTGCCGCAGTTTGTGCAGACCATATGGAGTTTGCTGACCACAACCGGTTCCCAGCCGAAATATGATATCGTGAGTTCTTTCTGTTGATTGGTGATCGAAGGAAGCGCTGTTGGGAATATATACCTATGGGCGAGGACCTGCTTGCTAACCATTGTTCACACTCTTTCTCTATAAACTGCATCACACAGCTGGTCAGCAAGGCCATGTCATTCCTCACCTCCGTCGTGCGCATTGAGAGGCATAAGGAGTTGTTCCAGAGCGATGATACGCTAAAACAATTCTGTGAGAAGATTGTGCTGCCGAACATGACGCTCAGGGGTAAGTGTCTCTCGTATATTTTTGATGCTTACTCGTTGAACATTTCTGTGTAAATTTCAAATAGCATGTCTTTTACATTTTTATTAATAATAATAATAATAATAATAATAATACAGAGAGTGATGAGGAACTGTTTGAGGATGACCCGATTGAGTACATCCGTCGGGATCTCGAGGGTTCTGGTAAGAGATTTTTGTTCTGGCTTTACTGCTTTAGTTACTTTAAACGTTCGCTTCTCACATACTATCATGCTTTACTCGTAACAGATAGCGACACACGACGACGTGCAGCGGGCGATTTCATCCGGGGTTTGCTTGAGCAATTCGAGTCCCAAATTACGGGGATCGTGTCGAATTACATTCAACATTATCTCCAGGTACTGGCCAACCTCAAATTGAATGTCGTACCTTGTGTCGTAGATGATGCAGTTGACATGTGATGTTTAGTGATATTTGTCTTATACGGCAGCGATATAATTCGAACCCCACGGCGAACTGGAAGGACAAGGACACGGCCATCTTCTTGCTCACGTCCATTGCTACCCGGAATGTTACGCAACAGGTGAGATATAAAGTCCATGCCGTTTGCAGAATACACTATTCTTATGTTACTGAGAATGTGCTCATTGCGATGGTGCTATTAATCGGATATGGAATGTGTTTGCTGACGAGATTGTATTCCATTGTTCCATTATTCCCGTTTTCACTGATAATTTGATAGATGGGCGCCACGAGGACGAATGCGCTTATCGACATCGTCGATTTCTTCTCGAAGAACGTTGTTCAGGACTTGCAGACTCCCGTGAACGGGGGCGCCCACCCGATCCTCAAGGTCGACGCCATCAAATACTTGCACACATTCCGCAATCAAGTAGGTTGAATGGCTAGTCAGTTGTGGGATTTTTATTTTATTTTATTTATTATTAAATATATCCTTTCATTTCTTTAACCATAGCTCAACAAGGAACAACTCGTCACTGTGTTCCCGCTACTCGTAAACCACTTGCCTGCCAGCAATTACGTCGTGTACACGTATGCGGCCATTACCATTGAGCGCATCCTGTTCTTGCGACAGGGCAAAATCATGTTGTACGTGTCTTGTCGTTTCACGGCATTCATATTATCATTATCGGTTGTTCTGTAAACCTGAAGCTTTACTGAGCTTGGGGATATCATTTATCTTACCTCAGGTTCGGGCAGCCCGACATCAGGCCCTTTTCGGAGACGCTGTTGACAAACCTGTTCAACCTGATCGAGCGCGGCACGACACCCGAGAAGCTTGCCGAGAACGATTACTTGATGAAGAGTAAGCCCGCCGTTTCATCTCGGGCCATGCGTTACACACATAGATATATAACAGAACTCTTTTTTGACGTCGTACCCATATATCTCTTTGCAGCTGTCATGCGCGTTATTATCACGAGCCGACAGGACATGGCCCCGTACGTGAACATCATCATGGCCAAGCTGGTAAACATCCTGGGTATCATTAGCAAGAATCCCAGCAATCCCCGCTTCAACCATTACGTGTTCGAGTCGGTGGGCGCCTTGATTAGGTACGGATCAGTTTTTTTTTTTTTTTTTTTTTGGGAGGGGGAGGAGGGAGAAGGGTAAGGGAATTTTGAATAGCGGATTGCTTTGTATCAAGAACATATGTTGGATTGGGCTGTGTCTTCATCGTCTTGTATTATTCCTCAGGTTTAACTGTCCCAATAATCCGGTAGCCGTCTCGGCATTCGAGGAAATGCTGTTCGTGCCGTTCCAGACTATCCTGTCGACCGATGTGCAAGGTAACGTAGAGAATTCGGCAGAAACAAAATACATCAAATATCTGTGCTTGCTAAATGGAGAAATGTCTTCTTGTTTCATGGTTATGAACACTAACGGACGCCCCTGAATTTGTGTACGTTAACTAGAGTTCACGCCCTACGTTTTCCAGCTCCTGTCTCAGCTGCTCGAGTTTCATTCCGAAGGCGGCCTGTTGGGCTTTTACCAGGCCCTCCTGCCTCCGATGCTACAGCCACAGCTCTGGGATCAGCATGGTAGGTCTATTTCGGCGACCCCCCTTTTTTTCCCCCCCGCAACCACTCGGAAAATGTGCAGACGGGACTGGGCGCAAACTGATATGGTTTATCGTTTTGCCAACCCAAAGGTAATATCCCGGCCTTGGTTCGGTTACTGCAGGCTTATCTCTCCAAGGGCGCGGCGTCGATCGTGGCAAATAATCAGCTCGAGCCTATCCTCGGGATCTCTCAGAAGCTGATGGCTTCACGTCTCCATGATTACATGTCCTTCACTCTTTTGGACGGCGTGGTGCAGCACGTGCCAACGTAAGTGGAAATGAATGTTCGGGTTTATTTTGCGACTTTGTTATTCTTGGATAAGCGACTACTGCAAATGTCGGAAGCTAACGTCTGCCCTTTATTTCATAGTGAGGTGTTGAGCCGTTATCTGCGCTCTATCTTCACGCTCATCCTGACCCGGCTGATGACCAAGATGGACAAGGACACGAACCAGCCTCGGTTCGACAAGTTCACGCGCAGCTTCCTATACTTCATCTGCCTGTTCATGGCGATCGACAAACCGAATGGTGGGCCTGAAGTCGTCGTGCAGGCGATCGAGTCTGTTCAGCCGAGGTGCGTTATGAGTGTAAGGCGGGCTTTAGGGTTGGATTGGCGTTTGGTTTGGTCTGGTCTGGTCTGATTTGCTGTTGTGCCCAATGCCAATTTTTTTTTGTTTTCGCTCTTTGTGATCGACAGCCTGTTTGGACAGTTACTTGGGATGTTTGTGGTGCCGGAACTTCAGAAGGTCCCAGATAACATTGACCGCAAGGTGTGTGCCGTTGGGTTGGTGCGTCTGCTAACACAGAGCCCGACGTTCGTATCAGGGTCTTACGTTGCCATGTGGTAAGTCCATCATCCAATTCATCTTGTATTCGCGTTCCCATATTCGGCCCGGAGCATCGTTTCTCAAATATCTCATCCAAATTCGTATAACCTTAATCTCATGTCCAAAGGCCCAACGTTGCCACGGCCCTCGTGAAGCTTTTCGAGGCGCCCACGGATCTCACTCAAAACGATGACGACGAGCTCTACACGTTCGACCTCGAGGAGTCCGGCTACCAGGCCTCGTTTTCGCGGCTGGCGACCGCGTCACAGGTCAAGATCGACCCAACAGCGAGCATCGCGGACCCGCGCGCGTACTTTGCGCAGTCGCTGATGGCGTTGAGCCAGTCGAGACCGGGTTTGGTGAGTTGGGATGAGTTTTGTGTGCGTTTTGGGCCAGGCAATAAACTGACGTATCTAACGTGCTCTTATGCATAATGGGACAGATTCCATCGTTGTTGCAGGCCGTCCCGGAGGAGATCAGAGCGTTCATTAACGGGTACTTGCAAGCTGCGGGAGTCGCAAGGGATGTGCTGACTATGTAGAGTTGGCGTGGAGCGCTCCGTAGATAATTAGTATTTGGAAGCTCTTCATTTTTTTTTTTTTCCTACCATTTTTCTTTCGTACATTTCCATTTATGGTGGTTATTTAGTATTACGCGGTAAGGTCTCGCTTTGGAACGGCGTTATCCTTCAATGTGATGTGTCCGAAACGAAGGGCACAATGGTTTTGATATATAAACAGCATTTCAGCTGTCCGAATGTTCATTCCCTCCCATTGTTTGCTCCCCCCTTATTGTTTCCAATTTGAAATGTATGTGTCATTTACAACAAAATATTAAAAACAAATCTTGCATGCTCCAGACTGCGTCAGTGAGCATCAGGCTTTGTTAAATGCAGTCAGGGTGACGTCGCGGCCCAAGTAAAGGCTTTGCCTAAATGGATTTGATTGGCAAGTAAACGTGTCGACTATTTGCTCGTGTTCAACAACCAAGCCTTCTCTTCACCACAGAGAGATCTTGCCCTTTTATCCCCAGTGTCCCTCTGAACACAGGTAGTCCTATCCTGCCATACTCTCCCTCCCCACTACTCTTAACACCGCTTCACGTAATAAGAAAGCAGGAAGGCCACAGAAAACAAACCTCCGTCGCGCCAGATTTACCCATAAAACAAGGCCACAACCATGGCTGACATTTTACCTATCAAGTTCCAGGAGCACGTCCAGGTGAGAGTGAACGGGGATATGGTCATTTCACCTTTGTACCGTCGGGCACTTTTACTATAGGAACGGTTTATTGTGTCGGCTCGCGTCAAATGCGCGAGATGGAGCCTCCCGATTCGTTGCCAAGAAACTCCTAGGGTGACGGCATCAAATCTCACACGCGACTATAGCTACCTGTTTCTCACTCAATGACGGTTTCCCTCCACGCCCGCATTCTCGGTGTAGCTTACGTCCCTGGGCATCAATGGCGCCAACATTGGCTTCAACACTCTCACAATGGAGTCGGACCGATTCATTTGCGTGCGCGAGAAGGTCGACGAGACGGCGCAGGTGGTGATTGTGGACCTCGCCAACGGGAACGAGCTCGTACGAAGACCGATTTCGGCCGATTCGGTCATCATGAACCCAGCAACGAAGGTCATGGCCCTAAAATGTGAGCGTCAAAGAATAGATCAACCGGCGGAGAGTTTTGTGCATTGTATTTTTTACTTGAAAAGGCAACGGTTTACTTGGGAACATGCTCGTTAACGGATTTTATTTTATTTTTTCTGCTCCGCAACAGCCCAACGCCAGCTCCAAATTTTCAATCTTGAAATGAAGTCCAAGATCAAGTCTCATTTGATGCACGAGGACATTGTCTACTGGAAGTGGATCAACATCAAGACGCTAGGGTTGGTGTCCGAGACGGCTGTGTACCACTGGTCGATGGAGGGTGACTCTCAGCCGACCAAGATGTTCGACCGGCACGTGTCGCTGAACGGCTGCCAGATCATCAACTACCGCGTCAACGGCGACGAGAAATGGCTCCTACTCGTCGGTATCTCGGCACAGGCGGGCCGCGTTGTCGGCGCCATGCAGCTCTACTCCAAGGATCGTGGTGTCAGTCAGCCTATCGAGGGCCACGCTGGGGCATTCGCCCAGATCAAGCTTGACGGTTCTGTCGCTCCCACAAAACTATTTACCTTCTCCGTGCGTGGGGCCACAGGCGCAAAGGTATGTTGTCATGGGCCAATTTCGAGCTCTCTTCCTTTTTTTTTGACCGTTTCGCCTAACCTCCTCCCCCCCCTAGCTCCATATCGTTGAGGTCGACCACAAGGAGGGTAACCCGGCGTTCCCGAAAAAAGCGGTGGACGTCTTCTTCCCGCCAGAAGCCGCCAACGACTTCCCCGTCGCAATGCAGATCAGCAATAAGTACGACATCATATACCTCGTCACCAAGTACGGCTTCATCCACCTCTACGACCTCGAGACCGGCACCTGTATCTACATGAACCGCATCAGCGGCGACACTATCTTCGTCACCTCAGAGCACGAGGCCAGCTCGGGGATCATTGGCGTGAATCGAAAGGGTCAGGTAAGGCAATATTTTCCATATTTTTCTCCGCATGTTTCTTTTCCCTCGTCTCATCCAACTGACCTTTCCTTCCCGACTTCCACATGTACCAGGTTTTATCCGTCTGCATCGACGAGACCAACATCATCCCCTACATCATCAACACCCTCGGTAACACCGATCTCGCTCTCAGGCTGGCGTCGCGCAACGGACTCCCCGGCGCCGACGATCTCTACGGCGCCCGGTTCAACCAGCTCTTCGCGTCCGGCGCGTTTGGCGAGGCCGCAAAGGTCGCCGCTAACTCGCCCAGGGTGTGTATGGCGATGTGATGGATGGTGAGGGGTGTGAGGGGGAATTGTCTCGTGGACTTGAAGTGGATTCTATAACCGGTTTATTGTTGTTCCCGATTCTAATTATCCCCCTTTATCCCCCCCCCCCTTTTACAAATCCAAACGCGCCACAGGGCATCCTGCGCACCCCGCAAACCATCGAGCGGTTCAAGCAGGTTCCCGTCGGGCCCGGCCAACTCTCGCCTATCCTTCAGTACTTTGGCATCCTCCTCGAGAAGGGCGAGCTCAACAAGTACGAGTCACTGGAGCTGGCGAGGCCCGTGCTGTTGCAGGGTCGCAAGCAGTTGTTAGAGAAGTGGTTAAAAGAGGATAAGGTAATATATATATATATATGGTCGTTTGTCTTGCAGATTTTGATTTCGTGCGGTAACCTCTTCGGGCTGAGGCATGAACTGATTGAGTTTATTGGGTGATGTGGATAGTTGGAATGTAGTGAAGAGCTCGGTGATATTGTCAAGCAGCACGACCTGACACTTGCGCTGTCAGTGTACCTGCGCGCCGTCGTGCCCAACAAGGTATGATCGATATATATATGACTTTTTTTTTTTTTTTTGTCGCGTTTTATATTTTATTATTCGGTGGACCGCAAGGAATGGAAGTACTGCTAATCTCCATGTTTCGTGACATTAGGTTATTGCTTGCTTTGCCGAGACCCAGCAATACTCCAAGATCATCCTCTACGCCAAGAAGGTGGGCTTTACCCCCGATTACGCGTCGCTACTGCAGACCATCATGCGTCTTGATCCCGAAAGGGGTTCTGAGTTCGCGACGCTGTTGGCTAATGATGAGGCGGGTCCGTTGGTGGAGATTGATAGGGTAAGTTAGAGTTGTTGGTGGTGTTCGACGAGGTTGTCCCGTTGGTTTTTGAACATTTAAACGCATTGCGGCAATACTAACATGGACGATGCCATGTCATTCTTCGGATTGTTTTTTGCGTAGATTGTCGACGTGTTCATGGCTCAGAACATGATCCAGCAGGCCACGTCCTTCCTCCTCGATGCTCTCAAGGACAACAAGCCAGAGCATGCCGGGCTGCAGACAAGACTGCTCGAGATCAACCTTATCAACGCCCCGCAGGTCGCCGACGCCATCCTCGGCAATGAGATGTTCACACACTACGACCGCGTCGCCATCGGCAGTCTTTGCGAGAAGGCGGGGTTGTATCAGCGCGCCCTGGAGCACTACACCGACATCCACGACATTAAGCGCATCCTACCTCACATCGGCGTGCTGAACCCTGAGTGGGCCGTCAACTACTTCGGCCGCCTCTCCGTTGACCAGACTCTGGACTGCCTGAAGGAGATGTTGGCGACCAATATCCGCCAGAACCTGCAGATCGTCGTCCAGGTTGCCACCAAATTCTCGGAGCAGCTTCAGCCTCACAACCTCATTGATTTGTTCGAGGCCTACAAGAGCAATGAGGGTCTCTACTACTACCTCGGCTCGATTGTGAACTTTAGCCAGGACCCGTTGGTTCACTTCAAGTACATACAGGCAGCGTGCCGGACGGGGCAGATGAAGGAGGTGGAGAGAATCTGCCGCGAGAGCAACTACTACGATCCCGAGAAGGTGAAGAACTTCTTGAAAGAGGCCAAGCTCAGCGATCAGCTACCGTTGATCATCGTGTGCGACCGTTTCGATTTCGTCCACGATCTCGTACTTTACCTGTTCCATAACAACCTGCAAAAGTACATTGAGATCTACGTCCAGAAGGTTAACCCGTCGCGCACACCCGCTGTCATCGGCGGCCTCCTCGACGTCGGCTGCGACGAGGCCGTCATCAAGAACCTGCTCATGTCTGTCAAAGGGCCCGTCCCTGTAGACCAGCTCTGCGACGAGGTCGAAAAGCGCAACCGCCTCAAGTTGCTGCTACCATGGCTCGAGATTCGCGTGAACGAAGGCACCCAAGACCCGTCGGTGTACAACGCCCTCGCCAAGATTTACATTGACACGAACAACAACCCCGAGCCGTTCCTCAAGGAGAACGACCTGTACGATCCCCGTGCGATCGGCAAGTACTGCGAGAAGCGCGACCCCTATCTCGCCTTCATTTGCTACCAAAAAGGCTTCTGCGACTATGAGCTCGTCCACATCACAAACGAGAATTCGATGTTCAAGCACCAGGCGCGGTACCTTGTGAAGAGGCGCGACATCGCCCTCTGGCAGCACGTACTCCAGGAATCCAACCAGTACCGGAGGCAGCTGATCGACCAGATTGTCGCCGTCGCCCTGCCCGAATCGGCGGATCCCGAGGACGTGTCCATCACCGTTAAGGCGTTTATGGCGGCCGACCTGCCGAACGAGCTGATCGAACTGCTCGAGAAGATAGTGCTGGAGAACTCGGCCTTCAGCGATAACCGGAACCTCCAGAACCTTCTCATCCTGACTGCTATCAAGGCCGACAAGTCGAGGGTCATGGACTACATCAATCGGCTCAACAACTACGACGCCCCCGACATCGCTAACATCGCGATTGGCAGCGACCTGTTCGAGGAGGCCTTTGCCATCTTCAAGAAGTATGACGTCAACACAAGCGCCATCAATGTATTGATCGAGCACATTGGCAGCATCGACCGCGCCTACGAGTTCGCCGAGCGGGTGGACCAGGCCGAGACCTGGTCCCGGCTCGCCAAGGCGCAGCTGGACGATCTACGTATCAAGGAGGCGATCGACTCGTACATCCGCGCCAACGACCCGACCAACTACGTCGAGGTCGTCAACTACGCTTCGCGCGCCGACAAATTCGAGGATCTAGTCCGGTTCCTGCAAATGGCGCGTAAACACACGCGCGAGCCTTTCATCGAGACCGAGCTGTTGTTTGCGTACGCTAAGACGAAGAGACTGACGGATCTCGAGGACTTCCTGTCCAGCCCGAACATCGCGCAGATCCAGAATGTGGGCGACCGGTGCTACGATGAGCAGATGTTCGACGCCGCCAAAATCCTCTTCAACAGTATCTCCAACTACGCTCGCCTAGCCTCGACCCTGGTTCACCTCGGCGAGTACCAGAACGCCGTCGACTGCGCGCGCAAGGCTAACGCGACCAAGGTGTGGAAGGAGGTGAACGCCGCCTGCATCCAGCACCGCGAGTTCCGTCTGGCGCAGATCTGCGGTTTACACATTGTCGTCCACGCCGAGGAGTTGGAGGAGCTCATCACCGTCTATGAGCGTAACGGGTATTTCGACGAGTTGATGGCCCTACTCGAGGGAGGACTTGGGCTCGAGCGCGCACATATGGGCATGTTTACTGAGCTGGCCATCCTGTACGCGAAGTACCGACCCGAGAAGATGATGGAGCATTTGAAGCTATTTGTGTCCCGCATCAATATTCCCAAGGTCATCCGCGCGTGCGAGCAGGCGCATCTGTGGCGCGAACTTGTGTTCTTGTTTGTGCATTATGATGAGTTCGATAATTCGGCCACGTCCATGATGGAGCATTCCGTTGACGCGTGGGAACATTCAGCATTTAAGGAGATTATCGTCAAGGTGTCCAACTTGGAGATCTATTACAAGGTATGTTGCCCATGGTATGCAGGAAACGTCAAAGATGTAAATGGAAGGCGATTATTAATGGAACGGATTTACATTTGCGACTTGTAGGCCCTGAGGTTCTACCTGGACGAGCAGCCGCTCCTCCTGAGCGATCTCCTCGCGGCCCTTACTCCCCGCATCGATCATACGCGCGTCGTCCAAATCTTCCAAAAATCTGACAACATCCCGCTGATCAAGCCATACCTGATCTCTGTCCAACAGACCAACAACCACGCCGTCAACACGGCGTACAACGATCTCCTGATTGAGGAAGAGGACTTTGCGGGCCTGCGGGACTCGATCGACCACTTCGACAATTTCGACAGCGTCGCGCTTGCGCAGCGACTCGAGAAGCACGAGCTGCTCGAGTTCCGGCGGATCGCGGCCCATCTATATAAGCGCAATAAGCGCTGGAGGCAGTCCATCACCCTGTCTAAGCAGGACAAGCTATTCAAGGACGCCATGGAGACCGCCGCCGACTCTAAGGACACCACCACTGCCGAGGAGCTGCTGCAGTATTTCGTAGAGATTGGGAACCGCGAGTGCTTCGCGGCGTTGCTATTCACATGCTATGATTTGATGAGACCGGACGTTGTTATGGAACTGTCGTGGAGGAACAATCTCAACGATTTCTCGATGCCGTACATGATCAACGTGTTGAGGGAGCAGTTCAACAAGGTAGGTGTTGGTTGTGTGGGTGGGATAGTTTAGGAATTTTCTGCTGTGTTGTAAAATCCGATTGGATAGTATCGTAAGATGGCCAAAGCTAACGATGTTTATTGTCGATACGCAGATCGATGTTTTGGAGAAGGATGTGGCAGCGCTAAAGGAGAAGTCCGCCGCGCAGGAGCAGCAACGTGAGTAACCTGTCGTTATTACACGCCGAACCTGAGACCGTACTTAAACATCTAACTCGGCCTTCATAATATATATCCTATCACCTCAACAGCGCAACAGCCCATCATGGGTCTCGGCGCCCCGCTGATGCTCACTCAAGGGCCAGGCATGGGTATGCTGCCGCAGCAAACTCCGATGATGACGGGCGCCTCGTCGTTCTCTGGTATGCAAGGCGCGCCGAACGGGATGGGTGGTGGCCCATACGGGTTCTAAACTTTCCAGTTACCTGAGGGGGGGATACCCCGAGAATGGGTCGATTTATTTTAAAAAAAAATCGACCCGCTCCTGGAATATCCCCCTTTGAGGTATGGAAGTGCATCAATAGCATTTACGTGGCGAACGATGAAAATTTTTTTTTTTTTTTTTTTTTTTCCCGCTTCTCATGTTTTCTTGTACTTTTTGCACACGCATTTTCTCGAATCTTTTTTTGTTGTTACGGATATCATGTTTTGGGGTGTTAATTTGCAAGGAGTTGGAGTGCGATTTTGGCTCTGCTTTTGATGGAAAAGACTGTGGGAAGCGCGGAAAAACGAATTGGGGGGACGAAAATATCCGTATTGGAAACTCGAGCGTCTAGTACAATAATAAAACTATGTAGATTTTGAATCTGTAGAGACAGGATTTAACGTACACGAACGAATCGGAATACATGTTCCCCGAATATGACAAAACCTTAAACGTGAATTCCACTTAAATACTTAAATAGCGGTGTATGCTGTGAACATTTTCACTCTTAACCGTATCTCTCTCTCTCTCGATAATCCAATTCCTTCAAGGCCCTATCCTTTCCAGTCATCCATCTATATAGTCATTTAACTGACCTTGATAGGATCGATCTTAACCATTCCGCCCGACGTTTGATGTATTGTAGATATTGGCGGCACTTTATTGATAATGCAAACACGCGTAACTGATTTCTTGTGACGTAGTATATGACGTCGTACATAAGCCACATAAGCCACATAGCGAGTTGCAGAGATGGCATTTGCACTGGGCAGTTCGGATATTGGACTGTGAATAGCTCGGTGATGTCTCTTGGCATCACAAATCACACCACATGCATGAATCTTTTTTATCATAGACTACACTGTGTCTACCAATTTCGTAGAACCCCAAAAATCGCCGGCATTGTTATTATTATTATTATTTTGTCTTTTTCTACCATCACTAACTACCAGATAGTATAACATGCATGCAGTTTTTCGGCCTGATTATCGACATTGATTGGACTAGAGTTTGAACAGGAATTTGTATAGTTGAATGTAGAGAGCTTTGACTTCACATACTGCCCGAGTTTGCGAAACAATTTTTTTTGCTTGTTGGAATGAGATCGTGATGATTTTAAAACACACCATCATACTGGAAACGTGTCGCCATAAGTTCGGTAGAACTGCTGATGATCCGATGGCTCCCAACGGTGCCCTTTCAGGCGGTCTTGGCCGGTGCAGTCGACTGAGATGGTGCGTTGTCTTTGACATCCTTTGTAAATAACGAACGCGTCAAATATCTGAAAGATACTTTGTTATATATTTTTGCATGTTTGCAGGGCTATCTTTCCTGAGATGTATATACGTTAAATTGAGCCGAAAAATGTATCCTGTGCCCGCGAGGCAATCTATGACATTTTCCCATTCCCAAACTCTGAAAACTAGTCACGCTCTCTCTTTTCATTCAGTCGTGTCTATTAGCGTGCTTGACTGTTTTTATTATTTGGAATCACGACTTGCATGCAAAGTGAATGAAATATGATAATGCGAACAAAGGTCCTGAGAAACGAAGAGAAACGGAGAGAAATCGAATATATTTCAGTATCTATCGTGAAGATTACATATTGGGCCGAACACTATTAAAAAGAACTCGAGCGTGGCAACAAGTTATTATATTATCATTTGCTAACACGCTAAAATATAGGTAACCCTTGCAATTGCTCATTCCTTTTTAACCGGCCTTTTTTAACCTGTCCTTTTTACTTTTAGCATTTTTATTTTATTATTTTATTTTATTATTTTATTTATAATAAAAACACAATTAGGAAACCAGCTGTATTTTATAGCGCCCGCCGTCCCTATCCCACCCCGGCGCTTTTTGCCCTGGTGACCTGGGTGTGAAGGAAATTGATGTTTCAGTGTTAGTGAAGGAAAATGGAGTTTCAGCATAAGTTGTCAAGCAGTTGGGTCGGTCGACGGATTTGTAGCTTAACCACATGTCAGCAGCAGCGGGATGCATCGCAAGGAGTTGGAATAGTATATCAACAAGTAACGTGAGTGGACCAACGACTGCCTGAGCAACCGCCGATATAAAAGCCCATCAAGTGCGGGCAACGGAGGGCCAAAGGCTCAACCGCGCAGAAGACAATTACTAGGAACAGATAAAGGTTGAGGATGTGGAGATACTAGTTAACGACGGGGGGAAAAGGGTGACGGCCGCAAGACTACACCTCTCATGCGAG
>RBNI01003096.1:0-16684 GCA_003990745.1 Jimgerdemannia flammicorona
CCCTACCCCTTTCTGATGAAAGACCACTTTGTCTAACACCATCGCCACCCTCCCACTACTCTGCTCACAGATCTTTACCACCAGACTGTGATGTCAGCCCCCCTGAGGACCCCAACCCACCCACTATCCAGTCAGCAGATCCCCCAACAGCTCCTCCCACCTTAACACCTTCTCTCGCAGCCCCAACTACTGCTCCTCCTCAAAAACAAAAAGCCAATGACCTGCCATTCCCACCCATACTGCTAGTACCCACTCTACAGTGAGCTAACTATTACCTACCCCACCCACAAGCTGAGATCTCAAGTCCTCCCAGCGACCCCCCTCCCCCACCAGCCTATGCCTCACACCTAGTCTATTCCCTATAGTAGCCCAAAATTCCCCCAAAACCTCACACTCTCCCAGCCAATGTTCTGACATCTGTACAAAGCCCCCAGCTTACCCAATATTGTAACACTCCTCACAGTCAAATTGTCCACCATCCACCAAATGCCCTATATGGAAATTCAGCATAACATTCCTTCACAATATTCTCCACCATACCACCCAGAACTTGTGGGGAAGCCACCTCCATACCTCAGCACTCCAGGACCAGATACCAGCCCAGTCCCACTCCTCACCGATCCCTGATGCCTGCCAGCCACTCAGCCAAAGGTCCTGGCCAGGCCCCTGCTGATACTCTACTCCTTTCCCAATATCGAACATAGCAAGTGGAGCACCCCCCAGGAGCAATCTATCCCAACACCACATATTAGGCCCCCACACCTCCTCCCCCTCATTGCCTTGCCAGCGCAGGCCAATTCGGTGTACTCTGTCAGCCACACCCTACCAAAAGCCCTTAAACCGCAGCCACCTAGTGCCATTCAGCCCCACCAAAGAGAGCAGATCCCCAGAGGACCCTTGAGGGGATGTTCGCATCTCCCATACCTTCTTCAACAGAGGTACCCAACCACCACCCTGCAGTTCCATAGCTCTCTTCAACCACCAGGCTCACAAGCAGTGCAGCCTCTTAGGAAAGTCCACCAGTCTAAGACCCCCCCTTACTACTGGCCTTGCAAGAGTATCCCAACTGACCTGGGACCTCCTCCCTGCCCAGATCTAATCCCTAGCCACCTTCATCAGCTTCTTCACCATCTATGCTGAGAAGTCGAGGTTATATGCCACATACCATAGCTTGGGGAACCAATATACATTCAGGATTGACACCCGCCCAGCTAGAGAGATATGGCGGCCTCCCCACCCTTGAAGGACCTCCCCCCAAATGTTCACCCTGCTCTCCCACCACCCTCTTGGCAGGACAGAGCCATATATAGAGAGGAAGATGCCTAGATAATGCACCACCTCACTAGCAGGGACAATTGTTCCAATGACATCTCTGTCCACTAGTCCATTCCCTAGCACCATTGTCTCACACTTATGCCAGTTGAGCTTCGCCCCTGAGTGGGCCTCATACCATTCCACAGTCTCCTGAAGTACCTCCATATCTGCTACAGACCCAAGTCCAACCACTATATCATCAGCAAAGGCCCCCACCTTCCACCCTATACTATATATAGATAGCCCTGCCACCTTCTGGTGAATCCTATCCATCAATGGCTCCAGCAAAAGGGCATAAAGAATAGGGGACAGAGGGTCCTCCTGAGGAACTCCTCTTTCCAAGGAAAATACCCTCCCATGGTGACCATTACATGTCAGAGCTGCCCTACTGCTCTCTAGCAGACCTAACATAGAGGCCTTAAATCTTGGGGGGACCTCAATATGGTCCAATACCCTACCCAGCCACACTCACCATACATGGTCGTAGGCCTTCTCCTGGTCCAAAAAGACCAAACTTCCATCCAAGCCACAAGCCCAGACCCCCTCAATAATGCCATGAACCCACGCAGTCCCATCTCTTATAAGTCTGCCCCCAACAAAGCCCCACTGCTTCTCCCCCAGCACCTGTTGGGCAACTTTCTGCAGTCTTACAACAATCACCTTAGTCACCATCTTCCTATCCATGTCCAGAAGCATGATCAGCCTCCAGTTCTTCCAGTCTTCCCTCCTCCCCTTGTCTTTGTACAATAAGGCCATCAGCCCAAGATCCTGCTCTCCAATCCACTCACCTCTCTGAAGAATATGGTCACAGAGAGCAGCCATCTCACTCAACACTCCACAGACATTTACCATCTTCTTTCAGAAGTCCCACGGCAGTCCATCCTCCCCTGGTGCCATCCCAAGTTTAGTTGCTGCCAGGACACTTTGGATCTCCTCTCCCTGCACTGGTAAGATCAGGTCACCCAGTCTAGCTACTTGTGGAGGCCTCCACTCTTCAAGTGTGTTCACAATTTCTGCTTCATCAACACCCCCTTCTTCCTCACTCCACAAGCCCTGCCATCTCTCCTTCAACTTTCCTAAGATTTGTTGCATACTGTGTAGCATTTTCCCATCAGCATCCAGAACCCCATCCCACCAATGTCATACTCTCCTAGCTTTGAGAAGTCTTGATAAGTACCTAGAAGGCTGCTCACCCTCCTCAAGCCCCTGCCATCGTAGCCTTGCAGCCATGTCCCACATATAAGTCTCCTCCTCTTCCCTCAACACCTGTGGTAGTTCCACTATCTCCAATTTTGCCCTCTTGATCCTCCAATCCTCCACCCCAACAATAGTGAGCAAATCCACTCAATCCATTTGTAGCCTCCTCAGCCTGCTGGAAGCACACCTCATGTGTCTCCTCCTCTGCCTCCCGGCCTCTCTACCAGCCCCTCCCTAATAAACTCTCGCAGCCTCTTTCAATCTCAACCAGCGGACATCCACCAGCAAACCCTCACACCTCCAATTAAAAACCTTTGCCTGAATGTCCTCCACCCACAATTCCCACAACCCCTTCTCAGCCAGCAGGAAGGAGTTAAGATGTCAATGTCTGGGTCCATCTCTACTCCCCCCAAACTGCCCATGCCCCAAAAGTCCCCAGTGATCAGACCATGGGCACCACTCCACTTCCAATGCCCTCCAAACATCTGAATCCCAATACTCCACTGTCAGAATCCAGTCAATCCTCGTGCCCAAGCCATTCACCCAATGCGTATAGACCCTGGCATCCCCTCACCTAGTTCTACCCATATCCCCCAAGAAGCTCAATGTCTTCACCTCCTCCCATGTGTCCAGACCTCCACTTCTACCCCCAGCACTCCTCCCTCCATTAGTCCTGTCCAGACACAGATCCCTAACCATATTAAAGTCCCCACCAAGCACATCAACCCCTTCTTCCAAGAGAATACCCTCCTCTAGCAGCCTCCTAATCCATGCAGTCCTCTCACCCCTATCCACAGGACAGTAGCAAGAGCCCACCTTCACTGATTCCCACCCTGGCTGATGCCAATCTCCCCAGACCAAGTAATCCCCCCAGCTCCTGATTCCCCCCAAGTCATCTCTACCCTTTCTCACCAAAATCACTACCTTTCCAAACCAAGCAGCAGTCCCACCCCATTCCCTAGTCCATTCTATACAATCATCCTCATCTCTACATCGAACATCCTGTAGTAAAAAGAGATCAGCCTCCAATTCCTTGAGTCAAGTAAAAATGTTCCTCTGCCACCCAGCGCCCCTTAACCCATTCACATTCAATGAGAAAATGTTAGTTGTACTGTTCATAAGGAATAATGTTATATCGTAGTCCTATCCTCTACAAGTCCACATTCCACTCCTCCTGTACCACATCCAAGTCATGTTCAGTAGCTAGTTCCTTCTCCCCTGCTTCCTGTGCCATCAATGCTCTCAGAAGTTCTACCATTGCCCCATCTTCATGCTCCTCAAATTCCTTATGGTACTCTAGACAGGTCTCCTGCCAGAGCTGCAAACCATGATGCTCTGTCCAGCAGTAGGCCACTCGCTCACCAGCAACCACCCCCAGCTCTGCCTTCCTCACCTCATCCACCTCATACCCCTCCTCCTTCAGGAAAATACCCAGAATCTCCACCTTCAATGCCTCCACCATACCATCACCATGTAAAATCTGTGCCCAATGCTCCTCAGACATTGCCCGCAGGTCCACTTCTCCCAAAGCATCTGCTGCAAGATTATCTATCACCTTGCGCATCCACAACAAGTTCCCCACCTCCTTTCCTCCTGGAGTCTCTGGCTGCCCAGCATCCAGTATCGTAGTATCAGTACTGACACTAGCAGCCTCATCCCACTCTTTCTCAGGAATATCCACCAGCTCGTCCTCCCCAACCGCCACCACCTGACCCCCTTGCCCCACATCAGGGACCCCAAAGCACACCTGCTGGGCCCCCTGCATCTGTGTATCCTCCGTTGTCCCTCTCTTCCCATCTGGGCCCCTCCTGATAAGTGGGGGGGGGGGTGGCATCCAACTCCGGCTCCCACACTTCGAAGGTACCATCAGCAAATGGGTCCTTGTCCAGCTTCCCCCCAGCCCTTGCCTCCTTCGCCTCTACCTCCTCTCCTCCTTTACTAGCCCAGACACTGGTCTATGCACCTCCAGACTCCTCAGTTCCCACTGATGTTTTCTTCACCCCTCCTGTCATACTCGCCAACAACTCCCTCTGCCTCTTGCATCCCTGGGCTCACTCCCACTGCTTCTTATCTATGTGGACATGCTTTCTGCCCACAACCTCCAGATGTGTCGACTCCTCATACAGTCTCCAGGCCTTCACCCTCCTCTCCACAGCACCACTCAACTCCTCTAACACCTCCAACAAGTCCTCCTCCTCCTCTTCACTCCCTTTCACCCTTGACACCTTGCAGACAATGGCCCCCCACATCAGTACCAAGGGCCAGTCACTTGCCTTCCCCATGGCCTCCTTTTCTGCCAGCCGAATCCTTACATCAACATTGCCCATCCTGATTGTAGTCCCCTCCCACACCTGAAAGCTGATGTCCACCATGTCGCTAAACTCAATCATCACCTCCTCCACCCTCTTTCTAGTCTCCTCCTTAGTCACCATGGGCACCTCCTTCACCAGAAGCTGCACCACCCTGGGGTTCCATTGTAAGCACCACACCATGGGGATCACCACCTCCCCAATCATGACTCCAGTCTTCAGTGTCTCATCCTGTAAGCACACAACCTCCAAGCCACAGAAATCACATGTCACCCTCTTAACAAGCCACAGAAATCACACACAACCTCTGAACAAATCTGGAAATCACCTGTGCAATCATGAAGCTGAGTCAAACAGAAGTCACAGTGCACAAAGCTGAGTCAATACAAAGTCACAGAACACAAGGTTCACACAAACGGAATCTTACCAATCAAGAACAGATGCATATATACTGAGCCCTGAGATGCATCGAAACAGAGAACCAAAACAAATAACAACCACAACTTCTAAACACACAAATATGACCACCGAGATCTACAACCGCATTCGCGCTGACATTTGGAATGCCATTGTCAACCAAGCCACACCCCCTCTACCCTCATGAATATCCATAGCCTCGCACCCCTCTACTTTATGGAAGCCCGATGGAACACCCTGAATATGCTTAACGAGGCCCACTAGATCAGACAAATCTCAAGCTACTACCAGATCGGCCGCCTCCTAGAAGACATGGTCGAACACTACCACAATACAGACATTACCCAGATGTCTCAATGCCAGAAGCTCATCGCCCGCAAACATCGAGAACTCTTCTATGAGTACAGTACCTTTATTCCCTGCCTCTGAGTTACTACCAGCGAAATGGTTACTACCCTGTCCTATGGCCAAATCGATGACATGATACAAGAACTCAACTACAAGTATCTCAAGTACGTTCAGACTACTGACAGAACCTTCCCGCACTCCAATGACCACATCCTGCAAATGCCCCAAGTTGGATACGCTATAAAGGACATCTATGATATAATCAACTTTGACGAAGACGAAGCAGAAGACAATGATCCCTCTGATGCTGACATGACCTCAAGCCAAGGATCTCTACCAACCCTGATCACACTGCCAACCTTGCTGATGAACTTACAATAGTTCATAACCACATACGAGACTTATTGGGACAATGATCACTAGCATGAATACCAACCTGCATTTACCCCTGATTACTTCAACTACAATGAAGAGACCAGAGAACACAACCTGTACCTTCAGACAACCCTCGAGATCAAACCAACAACTCCACCACCTGAGTACGAGTGACATGAACCACAGCCGCCAGCTTACTATAACCCTGTGACTCATAGTACTGTAATCTATAGAAGGTACACAGACAATGAATCCGATGAAAGTGAAAACAATGCACCACTTCTTTGCCCACCAACACCTTATCCAGCATATGAGACAGATGATGCTATCCTGTGGGATGGAGATGAAGTTCCAATGTATTATTACCTTAGCCAACAAGGAGAAGTAATCCGCAAACCTCTCTTCCTAGATGACTACTTCATCAGAGATGATGTCATCGATGGTGATATCATCAAAGACTATCCAGACAGTGCCTAAACCTATAAATAGCTTAGCAGTCATAGTATAGTTAGATTAGCTTTGTATGACATGACTGTGAACTGACTCAGCAGTCAGATGATCTCTTGACATGTCAGATCATACTTATACTACATGACTGTATTCTGACTCAGCAAAGTACTTAGTGCTACATCCATATCTAGCCTAGTCCAGATAGCCCCTCACTAGTATAAATACCCCCTCCCCCAGACCTCAGAATCTCAGACCTGAACAATCCGAACACAACTCCTGAGCACTTCCCCACAATATTCCTTTACACAAATACTCCTAGTATAGCAATATCATGAATAGCAAATAAACCTATTTAATAACCCACAAACCACTCTTAAGTAAATCCGCTCCCCGTTAGGTCCCACTCCTAACCCTGTCACGAAATTTCCTAATTGGGTATTGTCTGCAGTGATATGCCAATTCAACTAAGCTGGTCTTAGTTTCTCGAACTTCCTGAAATACGGAAAATCCTAAACATCCAGAACTAGTCCAAAAAAGGACTTTGGTTGAGATGTCAACCAGATCTTGAAATCAATAAGCGTAGAGGACATACTCCATACGAAATTGATCTTGACCATAAGAAAACGGTCTTCCAGAATATCCTGAACATCTAGAAAACCCTTCCAGAACTATGTAACAGTTACCCTAAAAAGCAACCCTCTTACAACTTGGTAGCAGTGGTTTACAATTCAATTCTGCTTCAAGACGCTTCCTCACCCTGCTACAAACCCTTCTGTGAATTTCTACAAGTTGGTATAAAGCCCAACCTCTGACCTGGAATTTATTGTGAACCATCTGACAATCTGGAGAGAATTGAACCTGACGTATAAGGACAATTTGACCTCCACACTTGCAACAAGTGGGATAAACTTCATTCAAAGAAAGAAGTACTCCGATTAAATCAGCAAATAGGCGAATACCTATTCACCGAACTCCTTGCACTATACCCAGTAAGTCAAGATGAAGAAGGTCTTATAGAAGCCTTCTTTACTCTTCTCAATAAGAGTTTTGTCAGCTCCACAAACCTGAGTGACCTAGGACAACTAGCAGCAGTCTTTCTAGCCTTAGTTCCTCATGAAGCCCAAGCCTCTGTAGCCAAGTGGCTCAACTCTACTGACTTCCACTGAACCAGAACCAAGACTGCATTATACTACCAATTCCAGAACAGTAAGGCCTGCCATATTCTTAAGGAAGAAGCAAGAGAAACCCTCCATCAACTACCTGATCCCAAACCTGAAGCAGGCCCTGCTACAGCCCTACCTGAATCCGAAACTAATACCGAACCAGAACTTGACTTTGAATTAAGTCCATCTGAAATCAGATATATAACTGATTCTGTCTACTTTGATGCTGAGCAAACCCAAGTACACGGAGACCAAATCCAAGAGGAGGAGGAGTATCTCAGTGAATTCGATTCCAGATACACCACTGAAGGAGATGTACCTCCATCAGGACAGAATACACCTACACAGCAACAGACAGCCATCTATCAAGCCCTTACTCTAGACCCACAACTATTACTCCAGCAACTTACACAGACTCAAAGAACCCCATCACACTCTGCACCAGTACCTCAAGTAGTACCAGGAACACCACTACCAGTAGTTCAACTGCCTCTAGTAAACAACATGGCAAACCAACAGATTCTAGACCTTACAGCCCAGGTAGCCATAATGGCAGCAACCATTACTGCCTTAGCTGAACAGACCCGACCTATAAAAAATCTGAGTCTACCTACCTTCAATGGTACTGCACAAGAAGTTGAAAGCTTCATTAGTATAGTTGACACCAACTTCAAAGCCAATCAATGGACCAATGAATGAGTCGCTAACCATGTTCTGACAAACAATTAAGACTACACTCTGGAACAACACTTTGATACCACTACAGCCTATGTCCATCAAGTTGTTATATTCTTCCAAGAACCTGCTGAAGAATGGTAGTGAACCCTTCCCGAAAAACCCCTCACATGGGACACCTGATCTGCAGTAGTTGCTCAGAATATAGCAAATAATGCCCCAGGATATGTAGACCATCCTGCAGCCCCTGGACTTAAACAACTCATGATTGCTCAATATCACAGTGAAACTATGATCGCTGAATCTCGAGTAAAACTCTGCAACCTCAAATTTGATGTACATGGCAAGGAGGAATTCGAAACCTTCTGTACAAAACTTGAGTCACTCCTGAACACTGTTGGCCTAGGATATATTGCCAATGATAAAGCATGAAATAGTACAAGAGCAGATCATTTATTCGATGCCCTGCCTGAATGGCTTACTAGAAAAATCCGAGAACAAGGATGCCCAGTTGGTTGTGACCACCAACAATGGTGCCTTGCAAGGATCAAGACTATGATCAAGCAGATCCTAACAGCTGGACCTATTCTGCCTCGAAGACAATTCAACAACAAGGAAAAGACTTGGACCAAGAAAGAAGAACCCAAGTATGAAGCCTCCTGAGCTCCCTCATCATCCACTCCATCGACACCCAGAAATCATGAACCCACCCAGCCGAGTACCTTCAAGAAACTCACTAAAGGCAAAAGGAATGAACTTAGAAGAAGCGGAGCATACTTCTATTGCCAAAAGACAGGACACATGGCCAGTACCTACCCTAACCGAAAACTCTGAACAGCAACACGAGCAACTGTTATCACTCTGCACCACCTCAACAATCTGATAACCAGAATACTAGACTTTGTCAAGTTAAGACAAACTGCTAAGACCCCAAGCAAAGGAAGTCAAAAAGCAGCAGGATATGATCTGTATACAGCCGAAGAAGCTACAGTCTCTAACTGAGAAGTCAAACAAGTCTATACAGGAATCAGCATCCAAATCCCTGAAGGACATGTTGGAAGAATATGCTGTCGCAGTAGCCTAGCATTGAAAGGACTCTCAATAGAAGGAGGAGTCATTGACGAAGATTACACAGATGAAATTATTGTCCTCATCTGAAACCACAGTTGGACACCCTTCAAGATCCCTATAGGCTTCTGTATCGCTCAGATCCTATTCGAAAAAATCGAGTCAAACCTGACAGTCAAGGAAGTCCCTGAACTACTGCCCACCATCCGAGGATCCAAAGGATTTGGTTCATCAAACAAGGCCCCAGTCCAACCTACTGTGAACAAAGAAGAACAATTCTATAAGAAAATCGAAGATGGATATGTACCAAGTGGCTGATGTCCCCATGGCATTGGAATGTACTCTTCCCAAATGATTGATAATTGCTTCTCTTGTGTCAACAAACTGGCTCAAAGAAGAACCAATAGAAGGAAAGCTCCTACAAATGAAATCACCACCATTGGATCAGACAAACTGCTTACACTTAAAGCTTTTATCAACTGAGCACCTGTCAAGATCATGATAGACAGTAGTGTCTCAGACAACTTCATCAATGAAGAAACAGCCAACAGACTCAAGGTCTTCACCTCTCCAGTGCAACAAACTCAAGCAGTTGCTACAGCTGATGGAACCTCACATATCATTAGCAAGGAAGTCTGCAATCTACCCTTCCGAATTGGTGACTACCAAGTACATGTTACCCTTCAAATTGTACCACTCCCTGATAACAAAATAATCCTTAGAACTCCATGGTTGAAACAAGAGAACCCCATGATCGATTGGGTAAACCATTCTCTGACCATCAAGAAAGGATGCCACAACTTCAAACTGCAAGGTGAAAAGGACTCACTCAACTCTAGTGACCCTGGACCAAAGATCACCCACATCAACAAGCTACAACTCAAGAGATTAGCCAAGAAATGCCCTCTCTTTGCTATCTCCATCCATCCATCCAAAGGAGAACCTGAGAACTCTGAAGAAGACTTTTCCAAAGTTGATAGCCATGTCAGACCACTACTCCAGAAATTTCGAGACATATTTCCGAAGAAACTCCTGAAAGGCCTACCTCCCAAATGAGCAGTAGACCATGCCATCAAGACTATTCCAGATGCCAAGCCTGCCTTTAAGTCAATCTACCACATGTCTCTGAGAGAAATCGATGTACTCAAAAAAGAAATTGACAAACTCCTGGAACAAGGATTCATCAGACCCAGTTTATCACCCTATGGTACACCAGTCCTCTTTGTTGTCAAGAAAGGAGAAGACCTGTGAATGTGCATTGATTACCATGACCTCAATGAACAGACTATTAAGAACTATTGCCCACTACCCAGAATCGATGAAATATTCGATAGGCTTACCAACCCACAATTCATGAGCTCCTTTGACCTGCAAAATGGTTACTGGCAAATTGCCATGAAAGAAGAAGACATCTATAAGACAGCCTTCTGAACCCGCTATGGACATTTTGAATTCCTGGTTATGCCCATTGGCTTAACTAATGCTCCTGCAACCTTCTAGACATTGATGAATACCATTCTGCATCCATACCTGGACAAATTCATTATTGTCTATATTGATGACATTCTAGTCTTCAGCAAAACCCTAGAGGAACATCTTGAACACCTGGAGCTAGTACTACTGAAACTCTGAGAAAACTGACTCTTTGCAAAACTCAGCAAGTGAGAATTCCTTCTGAAAGAAATTCAGTTCCTTGGATACATAGTTACACCAAATGGAATCAAAGTAGACCCCAGCAAAATCTCCACAATCAAAGACTGGCCCAGACCCAAGAAGCTGAAAGACCTCCAGTCATTCCTAGGATTAGCAAACTATTATAGATGATTTGTTGCCAACTTCGCTAAAATCGCCACTGCCTTTACCCAAATGACCAAGTACAGTAAGAAAGAAGAACAACCCTGGACTATGAAACAAGAGAAAGACTTCAACAATCTTGTAAATTGGGGACCTGAACAAGATACTGCCTTCCAAGCACTGAAGGATGCTTTGATAACCACTCCAGTACTTCAAGTGGCAAATTCTGCCCTACTATATGAAGTTACCACTGATGCCTCTGATCTAGCTCTTGGAGCAGTACTCATGTAAGAAGGACACCCTGTGGCCTATCACTCCTGTAAGTTCAGTGATGCTGAAATCAACTATGCAACTCACGAGAAGGAAATGTTAGCCATTGTAGACACCCTGATCAAATGGCAACCATACCTAGAAGGAGCACACTTCACCGTATTGACTGACCACAAGTCATTAGTCAATATCAAGACCCAGACTACCCTTTCTCGAAAGCAAGCCAGATGGATGAAAGTCCTCACTAATTTTGACTATGAAATCCAGTACCGCCCTGGCAAAGAAAACATTGTTGCTGATGCAATCTCTAGACCACCCATTGAAGAAGTTATCCAAACTCTCACCCTGGTTACAAACTCCATCATGGAACAAATTATTACAGTATGTGCTGATGATAAGGAAGCTCAAGCACTCTGAGAAATCCTGAACAGTGATGATGCTGAAAAGCATACCTGGTATAACCAATACCAACTTAGGGACAATACTATCTACTACAAGGACAGATTGTATGTTCCAAACAACCGAGACCTCCGAAAGACTATCCTATTCAAATGTCATGATGCCCCTACAGCTGGTCACTTAGGATTTGATAAATGCTATGAAGTCATCTCTCGAAACTTCTATTGGCCCCGAATGGCAGATCAACTCAAGACCTACATCACTTCCTGTGATGCCTGCCAACAGAACAAGTCCTCAACACTAGCAAAACCTGGCCTACTCCACCCTATTCCAGTACCATCCACAAATTGGGAACAAGTCTCTATAGACTTCATTGTACAACTACTCTAATCCAAGAATGGAAAAGATGCAATTGTTGTCTTTGTGGACTATCTCAGCAAACAAGCTCACTTTGTACCAACCACCATCACTGCAACAGCACCAGATATAGCCACACTCTTATTTGACAACATCTTCCACTATCATGGTCTCCCTAAGATTATTGTTAGTGACTGAGACCCGAAATTCACCAGCCATTTTTGGAAAGCCCTCCATGTGCACCTTGGAACAAAACTTGCACTATCCACAGCCTTTCACCTCGAAACTAATGGCCAAACTGAAAGAATGAACCGAACTCTGGAATAAATGCTAAGGAACTATGTTTCCTACAGACAAGATGATTGGCACAAACACCTCACTGCAGTTGAGTTTGCCTATAACAACAGCAAGCAAGCCTCTCTTGGAATGACCCCATTCTTCGCCAATACTGGACAAAACCCAAACACCCCTCTGACACTCATCCGAACCATTGAAGAACCCTCCACAGTCGAAGCTGTTGAAGAATTCTTACTCCGAATGTGTAATCTAAGCCAGATCGTAATTGAGAATTTATCACGAGCTCAAGAACAACAGTCACAGTATGTTAACCAACATTACTGAGAAGAAACCTTCAATATTGGAGAAAAGGTCCTATTAGACATCCAAGGATACCGAGTTGACAACCTCAAGCACAGACCATTTACAAAGCTGAACAGCAAGTTCATTGGACCATTTGAAGTCATTTCACAAGTCTCCCCAACCTTCTACAAATTGGCGCTACCAGATACCATTAAGATTCACCCAGTCTTCAATGTCTAATGTCTCAAATGATACAATGACAATGATGATGAACTATTCCTGAACCGAACTACAAAACCACCTGCACCTGTCATTATCAATGACCAGGAAGAATATGAAGTTGAACAAATCCTCAACAAACATAGCCACAAGAACCACCCTGAGTACCTCATCAAATAGAAAGGTTATCCGATCCATGATGCAACATGGGAACCCAAGACCAATCTCCAGAATGCTACCAACTTAGTTCAGAAATATGATTCCTTGAACAACTGAACACTGAATACTCCTGCACCTATCAGTACACAATATATATTATCCTCTTGAACATTATAATTATCACGAACCTAATCAAGAACTCAGCAAGACAGAACAAAAGAATACCGACCTTCTGGAAAAATAGCAAAACTGAAAGCAAGCCTATTCTCCCTGTACCACTGGTGGGAAACAAGGCATAGACATTTAAGAAGATTCCTTAGAGGAAATTCTCCAGCAGTGAATGACATCAGAATCACTTCCAGCACACGGCATTGAACACATGACCCTGTAACATGTAAATCCAATACGTTAGGCGACTGTACTACGAGCATGCCACTTTCTGAAAAAATGGACTTTACTGGACTTTTGACCTCCCAAACAGTGTAATAACACTAGAACAAAATTAGAAGGCCCCGACGAGGACATCGAAAGCTAAGAAGGGGAGAGTTGTAAGCGTATAACCTCCAAGCCACAGAAATCACACATCACCCTCTTAACAAGCTACAGAAATCACATGCAACCTCTGAACAAATCTGGAAATCACCTGTACAATCATGAAGCTAAGTCAAACAGAAGTCACAGTGTACAAAGCTGAGTCAATACGAAGTCACAGAACACAAGGTTCACACAAATGGAATCTTACCAATCAAGAACAGATGCATATATACTGAGCTCTGAGATATGTCGAAACAGAGAACCAAAACAAATAACAACCACAACTTCCAAACATACAAACATGACCACCGAGATCTACAACCGCATCTGTGCTGACATTTGGAATGCTATTGTCAACCGAGCCACACCCTCTCTGCCCCTCATGAATATCCATAGCCTCGCACCCCTCTACTTCGTGGAAGCCCGATAGAACACTCTGACCATGCTTAATGAGGCCCACCGGATCAGACAAATCTCAAGCTACTACCAGATCAGCTGCCTTCTAGAAGACATGGTCAAACACCACCATGATACAGACATTACTCAGATGTCTCAACACTAGAAGCTTATCGCCCACAAATACCAAGAACTCTTCTACGAGTATAGCACCTTTATTCCCCACCTCTGAGTTACTACTAGCAAAATAGTTGCTACCCTGTCCTATGGCCAAATCAACGACATGATATAAGAACTCAACCACAAGTATCTTGAGTATGTTCAGACTACCAACAGAACCTTCCTGCACCCTGATGACCATATCCTGCAAATGCCCCAAGTTGGATATGCCATGAAGGATATCTATGATATAATTAACTTTGATGAAGATGAAGCAGAAGACAATGATCCCTCTGACACTGATATGACCTCAAGCCAAGGATCTCTACCAACTCTGATCATACTGCCAACCTTGCCGATGAACTTACAACAGTTCATAACCACATACAAGACTTATTGAGACAATGATCACTGGCATGAATACCAACCTACATTTACCTCCGATTATTTCAACTACAACGAAGAGACCAGAGAACACAACCTGTACCTTCAGACAACTCTCGAAATCGAACCAACAACTCCATCACCTGAGTACGAGCGACATGAACCACAGCCATCAGCTTACTACAACCCTATGACTCATAGTGCTGTAACCTATAGAAGGTATACAGACAATGAATCCAATGAAAGCAAAAATGATGTACCACTTCTTCACCCACCAACACCTTATCCAGCATATGAGACAGATGATGCTATCCTGTAGGATGGAGATGAAGTTCCAATGTATTATTACCTCAGCCAACAAGGAGAAGTAATCTGCAAACCTCTCTTCCTAGATGACTACTTCATCAGAGATGATATCATCAATGGTGATGTCATCGAAGACTATCCAGACAGTGCCTAAACCTATAAATAGCTTAGCAGTCATAGTATAGTTAGATTAGCTTTGTACAACATGACTGTGAACTGACTCAGCAGTCAGATGATCTCTTGACATGTCAGATCACACTTATACTACATGACTGCATTCTGACTCAGCAAAGCACTTAGTGCTACATCCATATCTAGCCTAGTCCAGATAGCCCCTCACTAGTATAAATACCCCCTCCCCCAGACCTCAGAATCTCAGACCTAAACAATCTGAACACAACTCCTGAGCACTTCCTCACAATATCCCTTCACATAAATACTTCTAGTATAGCAATATCATGAATAGCAAATAAACCTATTTAATAACCCACAAACTACTCTTAAGTAAATCTGCTCCCCATTAGGTCCCACTCCTAACCCCATTACGAAATTTCCTAATTGGGTATTGTCTGCAGCGATACGCCAATTCAACTAAGCTGGTCTTAGTTTCTCAAACTTCCTGAAATACGGAAAATCCTGAACATCCAGAACTAGTCCGAAAAAGGACTTTGGTTGAGACATCAACCCGATCTTGAAATCAATAAGCATAGAGGATATACTCCATACAAAATTGATCTTGACCATAAGAAAACGGTCTTTCAGAATATCCAGAACTTCCAGAAAACCCTTCCAGAACTACGTAATGGTTACTCTAAAAAGCAACCCTCTTACACATCTAGTGGGCCGACTTCCTCAAAGCCCACCTCAACCCCCTCCAGACCCTTCAAAAACTTCACCGAAGCCGCCCCAGCCACCTGCTTCGACACAAGCCCCAGAACCATCCTTGTCGTCATCACCAAGCCCCAGAAGTACAAGGTCACCACAAACTCCAAGATCAACTTCTTGAGTAATGGTGCCACTGCCAGTCCCATCATACCATCTGCCAGGTCCCCCTTCTGCATCAGGATCCTCTGCCCCACCTGGCCATCAGCTGTCACATCTCTTTTTTTTTTCTGATTAGCTATCATGCTACCATCAGCAGTCTTGCCACTACCCCCAGCAGTCCCTCTACTTCCCCCACCTCTCACTAGTGAAGGCCCAGCTCCCCCAGCATCCTCAGCCTTCTGCTTCCCCTTCCCTCCTGTCTGATCTCTGTAGGCTCTTATCGGCCAGCCCCCAGTCCTCAGTGTATCTGCAAAGCTCCTCCCCTGCCGCTCTCCAGCCCCTCCACCAGTGCCACCTCCACTACCTGAGCTGCCCAGTCCACTCGAGGCACCAAAAGACCCCATTCCCAGCCCATGCCCCCTTCCAACATGCTGCCAGTTGAAGGCCCTAGGTCCACCTGACCTAGTATGTGTGTCAGCTTGCTTGCTGCTTGACATCCTCTTAGTATCTTTCTTCAATAAACGACTTGAAAGTGTATTGTGAAAGTTTGTATAATGCAAATTGTAGTGGAGAAAGATGATGAGTAATTCTACCTCTCCTTAGTTACTCTATATTAGTCTATATATTTAATAAATAAATTTGCTATCTAACTACTACTCTCTCTATCTAGCTTTGAGTTAGAAGTCACTATCTGACTTATAATACTAGTATCTTAGGTGAGTACTGCTATCATACTCAGCCTTACCCCAAAGGACTACTAGATATAATCTCAGTATCTTAAGTACTTCTGTAATACTATATCTGGTCTACTTTTTTTTTTTTTTTTAT
>RBNI01003097.1:0-16674 GCA_003990745.1 Jimgerdemannia flammicorona
GCGGCCTTCTCCGTCGATGGACGGGGACTGGCCGTTCTTGGTTGCTTTCGCGTTATAATTAGGACGTGACAAAACCAACTGATGAGTCCCTTAAGCAAGGACGAAAACGGTTCCAGATAATACACTACTGTATCAAATAAGTCCTTTAACAGGTAATTATATTCTCTAAATTCTCGTTCGTCGGGAAGAGAGGTTGCAGAAATAACTGGTCGATTTCCGTCCATCCGCCATAAATCCATCCATTCATCCGCCACCATCCATCCGAAATTCATCCATTCATCCGCCACCATCCATCCGCCATAAATCCATCCATTCATCCGCCACCATCCATACATCCATACATCCGCCATCCATTTTTCCATCTATTAATCCATCCATCCATCCATCCATCCATCGATTTACCACTAACCATCATTCTAATTCATCCATCCATCCATCCATCCATCCATCCTTCCATCCATCCATTTACCACTAACCACTATTCTAATTCATCCATTCGCCAGTCACACATGAATGTTCCCTTCTCGATTGTGTCGTAGTCCGTATAAATGGCAGGGAACTGCGGTACTATGCTTTAGAGTGCAGTTGTTTAGTGGGTAATGGTAGAATACGTATCACGTCGTGGAATAGGAAGAAAAAGGGACCCAGACAATTATAACATTGGATAAATTGTATCTTATGAAGTAATAAACCCATGGTTTGCTGTCATCGTTTGTGTGCAGTGTCGAATCCTTAAATGGTCCTGTTTCAGGTTTCCAAATCCGCGTTTGCTACTTATATGCTCCAACTACAGCAACTATTCATTTGAACCTGAGGGCCTGTCATCAAAAAATGGAACTTTATTGTGAAGCTACACTAATCTTCTAAGTCTCTACTTTTCATAAATCGAGGACTGGCGAAACTATTCCATAGTATTCAGCAGCTTACTTCTGTCAAGCATGCAGTGAAATTTTATTGAGATGTGTAATGTTATAGTTTGTATAAAATAAAATAAAATATATACAAAAAGTGAAGCAAACGACTAACGCGTGATCCTGGGTTTAATGAAAACAGACGTCCTCAGCCAATAACGGTTAGCTCTACAATAAGACTTTGAGAATGACTAAGTATCATTCATGTATTTAATTCATATTAAGCGACCTGCATTACTTGGCAAAATTACTACCCAGCATAATATAATTTAGCTTCTCAATATCATATAAGGTATTCAATTTGATAATTTATAATTCTGCAAACTATTTCTATTCTATTTATCCATTTCTTCCAACTACAGATAGAGTTTCTGAGCAAATAGCTGATATCAACTATCTTAGAGTATTCTATAGTGGATACTAATTTCTGAAGGATTTACAATTATTAGACTGTAAAAGTTGTAGACATTGTAATATACTAGCTTAATAGAGACAAATTACAAGGTGAGAAATAGATATAGATTGCAAGAGACTTCTTTTGCTTAAACCACATAAAGCAAACTAAGCCACACAAACACCTTTCAGCGAAAGACAACATGTTTTCAAGTTTTTATTTTGAACAAACTAGTGTACATCATACAGCAGGAGTCTAACTATAAGGTACAATAAGTTCCAAGGAAAACTGTCAAGTTTTGACAATATGGCTAGTCAAGATTCCTCTAGCTCTAAGCATCTAGAAAGGAGGAAACCTAGTCTGGATAGTCCCAAGAGCTTTGCAGCTACTGTAGGGACTGGTATGGCTGTAGGAGGGGCTGGTGGACAGGGGAGGACTGGTGGGATCAAGGCCTGGTATCAGTGGTTGAGAATAGGAGGGCTGCAGCTAGGCCCATGGGGGTGGGACAGGGGGAACGTAGTGTTGACAGGGGGAGGGGTCAGGTGATGAGTCAGATAATAGGTCAGATGGCTGGCAGGAGACAGGGGTCTGGTGGTATGATGCTGGAGACTGATTCTTCTATAGCTGGGCAGGTGGCTGGAGAGAGGATGGCTGGTAGTATAGCTGTATCTGGTGGGATGACTACAGGTATTTCAGGAACTAAGAGAAAGGTGACTCTGGTGGCTGAGACAAGCAAGTTGGTAGTGAGGCCTTTCTTCCATAAATCAGTGTCAATGTGGACAATCTTGATAAACTTCCTGAGATTGGTGATGTTGGCAAGAGAGGTTCTGAGGCTAGTGGGAGAGGAAGTGACTGGGGTGGAATCTCTGAAGTTCATCTCTTTAGTAGAGGCTGTGGAGATTGGATTTGTAGAGGAGGATACAATGGTGAAGGTGCTGGAGAAAAGAATGACAGTCAAGGGTGTCCGAATTGAGATGGCAAGGTGTCTGCAGTGGGATCCATATGCTGTTTAGCTAATGATAGAAGGATTGCCAACTCTGGATAGACAGGAGACCAAGGAGATGATGGTAGATGTGCTGGGTAGATATGGTAAGATAGTGGACTTCAGGTTCATGTTCTGGGAAAGCACTAAGTTGAGGAATAGCAACTGTGAGGTGATGCTGTGACTGGAAGACAAGGAGGCAATTGGGCTGGGACATGATTGGCCTGACGGGATTAGAATTGGGGGGTAAGAGTACAAGGTGTAGAGGAGGAAGGGAGCAGAACAAGAGGAGGAAGAGTTGGCAATTGCTTTGGAGGAGAGAGAGGCTGCAAAGGAGCTGTGAAAGAGGAAGTGGGAGGAGTATGCCAAGGATTGGATCTGGATCCAGGCAGATGGCAAGCAGAAGAGGTGGAGGAAAGAGAACTGGGAGTGTCTGCAAGTGACTCTTCAAGGGACAGCAGTGGAAGAGAAGGCAAGAGTAGAGGTGGCCAAGAATCAGATAGAAGGAGTGGAGGTGGCAAAGGTGTCCTTCTCCTAGCTGGGTGGTGTAGAGAACTTGGTACATGTGCCGGTGAAAGGAAAGTGGGCAGATAAGGAGGAGGTTGGTGAAGGAGGCTTTGAGATTGATAATGAAGTAGTGCTGGAGACTCAGGTAGAGGATACCCATATGGCTGGGGCAGCGAATATCCATTGGAAGTGCCCAGAGGCTGGAGAGGTGATTCATTTGGAGAAAGTTGCGGAGGAGGATGAGTTGGTGGATGTGGCTTCTGATGTGTTGGCAGACAGGGAGTAACTGCAAGAACTGAGCAAGACCCCCAGGCCTTCAACTCCTGGGTCCCTGGTAATGACAGTGGAGAGTTGATATCAGGCAGTGCTTGAGGAGCTGGCAGAGGAAGATATCAAGAAAGTAGATATGTTTCATGGGTCTCAGGAGGTATGGAAAGAATTCCTCAATATAGCAATACAGAGTCCTAAGCTGGTAATGGTGATGGTAGCCACCCTTCTAGATAATGAAGGATATGAGGTTGATGAGAGCAGGATGGCTGACATCAGGAAGGTAGCAACAGAAAGAGTGGGCCTTTTCTGCAACAGTACAAATAGTGATCGAATCTGGAGAGCAATTTGCAAGGACTAGCATAAGATCATTAGAGGAAGGGCTGAGAAGGTGGTGGCAGTTCCTGCTGAGCTTTAAACAATTTCCTTAATGATGATAAATAACCTATAAATTTTATCAGTCAATGTCAATGGATTGTGGGATGGTGTTAAAAGACAGCAGCTTTTCAGATGACTTAAAGTCAAGAGGTATGATGTGGTGTTTCTTCAGGATATTCAGGCTTATGGAGAGTCGGACTATGAGATGTAGAGTAAAGAATGGTATGGTAGAGCAGGTTGGAATAAGCAGGTGGGCATCTTGGTTGGTGTAGGCAAAGGCAAGCTGGCAGGAGTAGAGATCTATGGTGATAGACTAATTTGGAGAAGACTAAAAGGAGGGGCTGATGATGGTTTGACAGTTGGCTCAGTTTACCTTCTGTAGTTGGCAGAGAGCAAAAGCAATGGGTTGAGAGATGGCAGGCATAGGATGGTCGGGAGGTGGTCATGTTGGACATTCTGAGGGGGGACTTCAATATGGTGCATGATCGAATACTGGATAGGTCTGATGGTGGAGCAGAAGTCGTGGTGTCCTCTGGACTTTTCCAATGGATTCAGGTGGAGCATGACATGGGTTTGGTAGATGGTGTTCATCAATGATAGGGGGATAAGTTGGGACCTTTCCCCTGGTGGCATCCAGTTGGAACAGTACTAGTTGAGATGTGAATAGATTGGGTGCTAGTAGTAGAGTGCTTGGGCAATATACTGGACACTGCTGAGGTATGTTGGTGCCCTTGGTCTGATCACTGGGGAGTGGAGGTATGCAGTAGATTCCAAGCAGCAGGCAGTAGTGGAGGGCACTGGTGCCTCAATGTAGCCTTACTCAAGAGGAAGAATAAGAGAGACAATTTTGTAACAGTTATGAGACAGGAAGTTGTATATTGGCAGAGTGAAGGGCAGTTGATAGCAGAATGGTGGGGTAAATTCAAACATTTGGCTGGTGCTTACTGGCATGATATTGGAGAAGTGGCTGGAAAGGAATAGAAAGATAAGGAAAGGAGAGTAGAGAAGGGGCTGAGATGGCAATTGAAGCTTTTGGAAGAGGGAAACTTGTCAGAAGAGGCATGCCACCAGTAGACATTAGAGGTGACAGAGCTGCAGGCAGATTTAAGAGTGTCTGAGACCAGGGTGATAGATGGCCTACTGGCCAGGCTGCAAGCTAGACAGTTGGAAGAAAGAGAGAGACTGATGAGATATCTGTCTGGTGTTTTGAAGGCCAGGTGAGTGTGACATAGTTAGGCCTCAGTGTTGCATGAAGATAGAGTGGAGGTCTCTGGAATTGCTGACATGTTAGGGGAGATATCCAGTCAGTGGCAAGCTTTTTGGCAGGATGGTGGGAAGCATGCTAAGGATGCTGGGCTTGGGGAGGGCAACAATGATATAGTGACCAATTGGCCAGTGACAGTGATACCCGAGATAGGAAAGGCTGTCATGGGGAAGGTGTCCCTAGATGAAGTATTGGAGGTACTGAAGAAGACACAGACTGGTTTGTCTCCTGGGGAGGATGGATTGCCCTGGGAATTCTAGAAGGAGTTCAAGACAGAGTTTGGTGGCTGGTTGGTGGAGATGGCTAATGCTATTCTGAAGGAGGGTAGTTGGATTAGCAATGGTTCCTTAGGGCTAGTTTCTCTTCTATACAAGAAAAAGGAAGATCGATGAGTGTAGTATAATTGGCAGCCTATCATGCTACTGAATGTGGACAGAAAGTTGGTGTCAAAGATTCCAGCAGAGTGGATGCAGCAGTATATTGGTATGCTAGTTGGGGAAGAGTAGCAGGGCTTTGTTGAGGAGAGGCAGATCAGAGATAGTACTGCTTGGGTGCAGAATGTCTTAGAGAGCTGCAAGAGCCAGCAGGTAGATGGCCAGATGGTCTTTCAGGATCAAGAGAAGGCCTATGACAGAGTACAGTAGAGTTACCTAGAGGCTATTCTGAGGAGGGCAGGGTTTGGTATAGTAGAGGCAGAGTGATTGATGGGCTTGGTATGGAGATGCCGAGCAGTGGTAATGATGAATGGATGGTGTGGACCAGAGTTTGTCTTGGAGTGAGGGGTGCTATAGGGGGATCTACTCTCCCCCCTTCTTTATATACTTTCTCTAGAGCTCTTGCTGAGGTGGCTGAAGGGGCAACTTTCTGGACTGTGGATGAGAGATGTGGTCTGGCAGTTGGGCACCTTTGCAGACAATATGGTGGTAGGGTTGGGTAGTAGGGAGGATGTTGAAGTCCTACAGGAAGGGGTTGGACAGTATGAGAGGCTGGCTGGAGCAAAGTTGAATTGGGGCAAGTGTGAGATAATGGAGCTTGGTGCTGGCCTAGAGGGACATGGACAATTCGGACAATTGGTAGCTACAGGGAGTGCTGTTCAGTATCTAGATATCTGGTTTTCAGTATATGGGACAGTCCTGCCAAAGGAGTGGTAGTGTGGATTGATTCAGAAGCTGGAAAGTGTACTGATAGGTTGGTCAGAGAGGAGCTTCTCCTTGGTGGACAGGATAGTGGTCTTGAATGTATACTGGCTACCCAAACTGTGATATCTAGGTTATCATCTGGATTTTCTGGGGTAAGTGGTGTGGCAGCTGAAGAAGATTGTGAAAGGGTGGTTATGGCATAGGAGGTGTCTGCAGATTGGGTGGGAGACTTTGGTAATGAGGACTTCTGATGGAGGCCTGGGGCTGGTGGATTTCAGGTGCTGGCTGAAGGTACTTCAGAGTTAGTAGGAGTGCCAAATGATAGAACTAGGTAAAGAAGATTGGGGCAGACTGACCATAGACAATTGGGAGGTCTGGTTTTGCTCTCATAGTAAGGTTTGGAAGGATATATGAGGATTGCTGCAGGTTGGAAGTATAGGTAGACTGCAGTTTAAGGGGTTCTGGTGGGGTATTATAGAGGCCTGGCTGGCCATGGAGCTGGCAGGCCCAGAGATAGAGGTGGGTGAGAACCCTGAGCAGTGATGGTGGCAACTGGGAGACCTTCACATTAGTGGCCACAGTTTGAAAGAGTACTCTCTGGTGGAGATAATGGAGTGGATCAGGTCTGGCCCTCTGGAGAGATGGCCACCTGGTTGACAGAGGGCGGGTATTGGTGAAGACTGGGAGTGGGCTCAAATCTGGAACTAGGGAACCTTGATATGTAAGATAATTCCACCCAAGTACTGGGTGGTTTGGTGGTGATTCTTGAGATAGAATGTGATACTGGACTATCAAATAGACTGGATGGAGATAGATGGTGGTCAGGACTGTGAGTGGTGTAATAAGGTGGATGGAGGGGTTATTCAGATACCAGAATATATTCTGGTGGCCTGCCCAGGCGTGGAAGGGTTTTGGCAGAGTTTGGAAGATTACTGGGGCCCAGAGAGGCGAAAGGCAGAAGATCCAGCCAGTCTGATGGTCAAGCGCCAGCTGGTGGGGGAGATCGGTGATTTATAGGGCAGCTTAGATCATGTTTTGGGAGTCTGGGTCTTGATGGCAGTGCATTGGTGGTGGATTTTGAGCAGAACCCTTGAATGGGAATTGGAGAGATGGTGGAGAGGTAGAGGTGGCTTCTTCAGGAGGTGGTATAGAAGTAGTGGTATCAGGAGAAGCAACTTCAACTGGGGGCCTTAAAGAAGGTACAGGATATTGTGCAGTAGAGTCAAGGGGACCTGGTGTTAGATAATAGTAGGGTGAGATGGAAGAAAGGAGTTGGCTGAAAGACCCTACTTATGTGTACTATATGATGTTAGTAGTGGTTGGTGGTTAGTTGTTTTTGTATTAGATAGTTCATAATAAAGGAGTCCAAGTGACTATAAAAAAAAAAAAAAAAAAAAAAAAAAAAAAAAAAAAAAAAAAAAAAAAAAAAAAAAAAACAGATATAGATTGACTTGAGTCTATAGTTACTTTATCAAAAAGTTACAAAATGTTCAATTATTTATCTCAATAAATCTTCAGACTTATTCTGATAAATATATCTAATGTGAATATCTCAAAATGAGTAAAGTTCTACTTAGAACTTATGTAGTAGGAAATCTTCAAACTTAATCTAATAAGTATACTATATAATATATAATATACAAAATTGAACTAATCTCAAAAGCTATACTATCTAAGAAATATATATATTATATATATTTTTTTTTAAAATAAAAACTATTAAGAAAGAACTATAAGAAATACTAGTTTAAGAGGTCATTTAATTTGAGAAGTTATATAGCTTATATTGCTAGACTTATTATTAGACATTTTTAGTATAGTATATTTAAATAGATATATTTATATACTATACTACTTAGTACTAGCAGGGCTCATAACCTATATTGTAAAGTGAGGCATTTTATTAAAGTTGTATAGTTCAAATATTTTACATATTACTGATGAATAAAATAAAATAAATAAATAGTATAATTATATATTGATATATTGAGTTACTATTCTAATATTACATAAAGCTTACAATGTATACTATAATGGCTTACAAGATATGGAAAACTCTATACAATCATCATATATAAGTATTAATATCAAATCAATTCTATCTTAAATCTCAGCTATTTAATATATAATAAAAGAAGAGTATCTGTAAATATGTTAGTCATATGTATTAATGATCTGATTAATTAAGTAAATTCTCTCAGTATATCTTAGATTGTATTGATAATGACAATAAGGTTATAATACTCACAAAAGGACTTTTGAATATATATAATATTGTTGTCACAGCCATATATGAGAACAGTAGACTCTTAGACTCTGCTCACATGATAATAAGTCTCATAAATAAAGAAATATGTCAAGAAAACAGTAGTAACAATGATGAAACCACCTTCTATAAGTCCTGTAGATATAGCACCAAATGAGATAAACTTAAAATTAATATAATAATTAGTCTAGCTAATTAATTAAGTATGATGGTTACTATAAATACCACAGTAAGTATGAATATAAGAAGTATAATTATTATTACTGAGAAAATAAAAAATAGAGCAGCAAAAATAAGTATAAAAAAAAACAGCATGAGAACTATTAAGGTAAATAATATAAATACTATCAAAACTGATAGTAGTAATATATTCTTCATATAAGCAATATATGTAGATAACTATATTTTTATTACTAGTTTCACTACTGCTAAATTCACCAATCCCTCAACTATCAACCTTTTATCTATGAATTCTGATCAATAGTAAATTAATTTTTACTCAATAAAAAGTTACAATAACATCAGTACCACTAGTAGCAAATATGCTATAAATAGAGCTAAGACAATAATGTCTAGCTAATGAATTCTGGAGCTATACAATATATAATACTATATAGAGAATGGTTCTTTATATATAAGTCTTTTGAATACTCTATATTTATCAAACTAAGAGATAATAATATCATCTATACTTAAGAAAAGAGAAATATGGAGATATATCTCTAAGGCAATATTATAGAATCTGCCAGCTAGCACTCCAAATTAGTCAATTTGAATCAAATCTGAATTTGATTTATTACATGACAGCTTGATCTGAATTTCAAATTTGAAGTCATCTGAATCAACTCAGATTAATCTAAATTACTCTATCTGAATTGCTCCATCTAAATCACCTATCTGAATCACTCTATCCAAACTACTCTATCTAAATCACTCAATCTGAATCACTCAATCCAAATCACTTAATCCTAATTACTCAATCTAAATTCTTCAATTTGAATTCTCTAATTCAAATTCTCCAATTCAAATCCTTCAATCTGAATCCTCATCCAAATCCTTCAATCAAATCATCCAATCCAAATTCTCCAATCTGAATCCTTCAATTTGAATCCTCCACATAACTCATATACTGGATGTGTCTATATACAATACATACATACATACAAATATATATGTATATACATGCAAACACATGTTGATAGATCAGTCTTCAATAGTTTACAGTATCAATAATACTTTAAGTCAAATATCTCTTATAGTTCTACATCTTCTATATAATTCTCACTCTAAAATCTGGCAATATTATACTAAGATAGAAGATGATGTTATTTATAACTATTGTAGGTAAAAAATCCAAAAAAAAAAAAAGATACACCTATGATAACTAATATTTTGTTTGACATATACATGATACTATTTCATCAACCCCCATTAACTGCACAGCCAGGAGTTCAAAATGCTTAGTAGTTTAACTTTGAACATATATTAACATATAAAAGACAAGTACTCTGACAAAATCAAAAAGAATACAGAGACAAATAAAATTGAAATCGAAGCTATGGTGGGTATATTTATCTGATTGCTTATCTATTTCTGTACCAATAACTCTATTTAATCAAAAATATTTAGCCATACTCTTTGGCAGAATTTTGAAATTAGCTCATTCATTGGATTATATATATAGACCAGCCATTCACAACTATTAAGAGTGATCAATTACATAGTATCTTTAGCCTCCTCAAGTATGATTTATATTTGCCAAGTGCTGACACTATTTGCAAAGATGTCCTGGAGGCCTATAGGAAGGAGCATGATAATCTCTACCAGACACTTCAGATAAAATAAATAAATAAGGACAGTACTGTGACCTTTACAAGCTGAATTATATGTATATATTTATAAAGAGCTCACCAATTTAATCTAATATTCAATAAGTAGAATTCAGCAAATAAAATTTTATTTACAATTGACACATAGATATCCTCCAATACAATTTCATTTCTGGATATTACCAGTCATTGGATTGATCTTGATTGGTAGTTTAAATCTCTCACTCTTAACTTCATCAAACTTGCTGGCCCTCATTCTGGAGACAACATGGCAGATGTTTTTATTAGTTATATTTGAGAGCTTGGGATCACAACTAAGGTAAAAAAGGGAAGCTTGCTGTCAGGTTGGTATTTTGAGAGAGATTCTAAAACAAAACAGATTTTATTGGTTATTTATTTTTATATAAATTTGCTGACCAAATATTTCAAGTACAGATTTTGATCTTTATGATAGACAATGCCACAAATAACTCAACATTTTTCCAAGTTTTAGAAGCCAGCCTCAAATAGGAAAATATGGTCTTCAGTGCAGAAAGCTACTATGTGCAATGTCAGGCCCACATATTGAACCTCACTATTCAGGACTATCTTATGTATGTAGATAAAACATCTAAGAGAGGAGAGGCCCTGAGTATAGTTTTCAAGCTGTACAAACTGGTTGTGTTAGTCTGATTATCTCTATAATGACAAGACAAATTTGCTGTCTAGTGTAGAGTAAACAGTTTAGCTCTAAAAGAGCTAATATTCTTTTTCTTCAGTTGGCTGAAGTAACTTGTTTCAGATTATTGAAGATTTTTTTTTTTTTTTTTTTAAAAAAAAAAACAAAATAAAAAAAGCCAATAGATTCAATGGTTGCTACTGATAAGAAAATACAGAGTAAGGCTCTAGGTAAAAGCAAGTGGGATGTACTTAGGAATGTTATTAGAGTTTTGGAAGTAAGTGGTGATTACTCTGGCCCCAAACTCATTTTGTCTACCTTTATATAATGTAATACCTTATCACACATAACTGTCAGTGTTTCAATGATTATATAAAGGATATAGACAAATAAATGACCCTGACAATAAGCTCTACAATACTAGTATATAACCTTCTAATTGACTGGCTAGAGGATAAGCTCAAGGAGAGGCTGGAGGGTTATAGTGATTTATGGTTAAGCCTAGATCAGAGAGATACTGAGGAGGTTGCTCTAATCTAGCTCAGAAATATCACTTTAAAACAGATATAGCCATATACTCAATCAGTATAGATATGTCAGCATATGGTCATTGCCCCTTCCAAAATAGAGAAACTCCTGCAAAAACTCACTATCTTTTTTCAAACAGTGCTAGACTCATGCTTAAAGCTATAATATCATAAAGATCAGAGCTGAGAGCAGCACTTTATTGAGAGAACCAATATAATTAAAATATACCAGAAAAACTATATGCTGCCACAAGTTTCTGGCCAAAGTCTGGACAAATATGCTGAGAGATCCCTCTTGTCCCACATTTACTTCAGCAGAAAGAAGAAGAGAGAGTTATAAGTGAAAGAGCTGCTATCAATAGACAAACTCACCATTTATCTTGCCAGTGATCACATGATTCTACTAGAGGATACAGAGGTACTCAACTGGTGGAAGGTGAGTTGTCAGACAGGTGGTTAGTTGCATTGGACCAATTTAATCCATTATTATAACCACTGCTCTACCCACCAGAGTGTGTAGCTATATCAAACAGACTTCCCCAGCCTGTATGGTATGGCTCAGAACTACCTAGTAATTTCTGCCTCTAGTGCTTCTATCAGGTAGGTGTTCTCTGGTGAGATAGATCTTGTTGCCCCTAAGAGGTATATACTGAAAGCTGAGACAATCTGGGTATATATGTATCTAAAATCTTGGTGGCTGCTAAAATTTGATGGGTCCTGGGATTCATAGATAAGTTAATTAGTCTTGTAGATTATTTAATACTTTTTTAAAAATAAAAAGGAAAAAAAACTGAGGACTTGGTCTGGAGTTTGCAGCCCAAGTAGAGTAGTGGTTGGTAGGATTGGCAGTGGTGGAGGGAGTGTGCAAAATTTGTAGCCCTCCACCAGTAGCAAGAAGTAGCCCCAAGCTATCAGTGCTTGGATTAGTGGGTGGAGTTAGTGGAGGAATGGTCAGTGGGTGTGGGATCAGTAGAGAGAATGTACAAAATTTGCAGCTCTCTACCAGCAGCAAGGGGCAGCCCCATAGAGTAGGTGGATAGAGTATGCAAAATTTATGGCCCTCTGCCAGTAGCAAGGAGCAGACCCAAGCTGTCTGTGCCCAGGTCAGTAGGCAGAGTTGGTGGACATGGGGTTAGTGGAGAGAGTGCATAAAATTTGTAGCCTCTGCTGGCAGTAAGGAGTAGCCCCAAGCTATAAGTATCTGGGATGGGGGTGTTGGCAGAGGGGGTGGGGCAGGTGGAGGGAGTATACAAAATTTGCAGCCCTCCACCAGCAGCATGGGGTACCCTGAAGCAGCCTGTACCTGGGTCAGGGGTTAGCAGGGTTGGTGGAGAGAGTATACAAAATTTGTAGCTCTCTGCCAGCAGTATAGGGGTAACTCCAAGCTGCCAAGGAGTCTGAGTTTATATTGGAGAGTGCTTCTGGCAGTCAGAGGGTACTTCTGGCAGTCAGAGGGTGCTTCTGGTAATTAGAGAGTACTTCTGATAGTCAGAGGGTATTTCTGGTGATCAGAGGGTACTTTTGGCAGTTGAAGGGTACTTCTGATAGTCAGAGGGTATTTCTGGTGATCAGAGGGTGCTTCTGGCAGTTAAAGTCCACTATAGATTCAGGCCCCATTACTAGTTCAGGTCCTACAGATACTCTGGCCCTGCACCATACTGGCAGTACTATAGAGCAGGGCCAAGAGGCCAGTGGGGCCTAGCATAATGGCTAAACTAGTGCTACAGAAGAGGCACCCAGCTGCCAGCCCAAACCCCCACAAAAGACTGCTCAACTTATACAAAATAACTGCTGAACTCTTATAAAAGATTGCCTAACCCTCACAAAAACTGCTCCACCCATCAGTCTCTGGCCTTGATGAGCCTATTATCTATTGTGAGTGTAATGACTATTGTGTCTGAGCTCTCCTTGAAGGCAATAGTACTATGGTAATTATATGATTAGAATAGAATAGTTATGTTGGCTATAAATAGGACTCTGAAACCATAGGTGAGGTCATACCAGACTCTGCTGCTATCCTTCCAAGTTGGGCCCTTTCTTTCTGAGATATAGAACATTACTGAAGTGACATTATTATTTGTGTATATGGGTAGAGAAATATTGTACCTGATATATCCTGATGTAATATAAGTATAGAGTTGAGTGAACTCTTGGTCCAGGACCTCATACTATCAGGCTGTACTGATGAATGCCTGCCCTTGGTCTAGCCCTAGGATCCCTAGCTTGAAAATCTACCAAAACAGATGACATTCAGTCAGTCCTTTTTGTATGCAGGAGGGCAGAAACTCTCTAGACTACAGAAACCCCCCAGGCTGCAGCCCCAAAAAAGTAGAGCTCCTCACCTCATATGGTACACTAAATTGCACCAAGAATGTACATAAAGCTGCACTGAGATCACTACTAAGCTGGCCTGCCATACACTCTACCAATCTGCTCAAAGAACTTCAGATTATAGCCACCATCACTATATAGACCACATTATACTCACATGCAGTTTGCTCTTTGATGGTACTTATAAAGTTCTGGTAGAGGTACAGAATCTTGTGCATCTCTGGAATTGTATCAAAAAGAGAATGTTGGTGAAGAGAGTGATTATCTGGGGTAGAGAAAAAAAAAAGGGAGATGAGTGTAAGAGATTTCAGAACTCCAGAACCCACCCTTTGCCAGTATTACAGTATATCCAATTCCCATCCAAACCCCTCCTCCTTGCTTTTTTTACTCCCTCTTTCCTGCTATCCAATATTTGATACAATCCTTACAAACCTTGTTAATGTGGTAGTGAAGCCTATCACTATAGAGATTCCTTATTACCATTGCAACTATCTCTCTATGATCATTAATAATGATATAGTTCTCTTCAATATTAGTTACTCTTGCTGGCCAATAGACCCCTTGGTCAAGAATTATTGACTCAGATTTGAATATAGACCCTCAAGTCTTAATGATGATACTGGTACTACTTATATTAAATATCTTGCCCTTAAATTTCTCTATTTGATCAGACATCAGATATGGTTGAACTTGGGTAACTTTAAACTCTCCTTTCTAATAGAACTGAGCCCTGATCTGAGGGGCTGAGATAAGTATGCAGATGGGTTATATGTGAGTGGGTTTTATGTAGACAGATTGTATGCAGATAAGTTGTGTGCAGATGGATTACATGTGGATGAATTGTATGTAGATAGATTGTATGCAGATGGGTTGCATACAGACAGATTGCATGAGGACAGATTGCATGTAAATGGGTTATGTGCAGATGAGTTATATGTGGACAGGTTGTGTGTGGACAGATTGTGTGCAGGTGTTGTATGGGAGATTTTAGAGAAGACCACATAAAACTGAAGTTAAATAAAACACAAAGATGGGTATTTCAGAAAAAGAGCATGAGTGAGTGAGTTGTATACTGATGAGTTATATGCTGATAAGTTGCATGAGTTGTATAAGATTGCTCATGAAGACTTGCTTTTGTTCCTTTTGAGACCTCCACTACATAATAAATTGACTTAACAGCTCAGCCACCAAAGGCATGCCCTACAATGTCCACCAGCCTTTCTTCATCTTGACCAGATATTATGAATAAAGTTAGCAGATCTCACTGTAGAGCTGTAGATCCTAAGAAAAGCACAATATGAATTAGGTCATACTGTGGGAAATAAAAAAGTAAATACAAGTAAACAAGTGGCAGCAGAATGAGCAACTTATATCTACTATCAGCTACTTCAAAAAGGCTGCTGCATACATAGCTGTGAGGTCTGTGAATTCTGAGGTCTGTAGGGCTGCTATGAGTTGTTGCTGGAATTCTCTCTAATTTCTACTATTGTCATCACTATCATCATCACCACTACTATTGCCACTGCCATTGCCCCTTTGGCTCTTGATGAGTAGCTTGTGTGCTGCCCAAATGAGAAAGAATCTAACATTATCAGCAGAGAGTACATTTCTACCTTAAATACTCCCTTTTTTGATGATCATTAGAGGGTAAAAAATGAGTAGAGTGGACCAATATACAATTAAAGGCTACTGTTTTGTTTACTTATGATGTGGCTAAAAAGAAAAGAAAAAAACAAAGAAAAAGAACAAAGAAAGAACAAAAGAAGAGAGAAAACAGAAGAAAGGATGATATCACCAAAGTGTGATAGAAAAAAAAAACAAAGTGAAAAATGAACAAAAAGAAAAGATGATATTACTAAAGATTTTATGTAATCAATCTAGATAGATTAATCCAAATGGATCAATCTGGATGGATCAATCTAGATCAATCCAAGTTGATTCAAATCTATTATATGATGAATCTGAATCAAATCTCATTCAGATCAATTCCATCCATTTGGAGCACTACTACCAGTATCTTTCTAGATATACTATATACTCTAGAAATTGGCAAAACTCTCTTCTTAATAGAGAAGATGATATCCTGCAGCAACAAAGATATATATATATATTCAAAGAGTATAACTATATATGGTTTGAATGAAAACAAGTTAATAATAGCCTTAAAACATAATAACTTTATATGATCAATAGTATATTAAATAGGAATGATGTAAAAATCTCTACATATATAATGTCACATAGTGGTCGCTGAGTCCTTCAAATATGCCAGATTCTCTTCAAGGTGTATCTCTTAGACTAACTCAAGTTGTTATAAGCAAGTTCTTATTGGAGTGCCTTCCTAAGGTCTTATAGTCCTCAAACTTCTTATCTTTAACTGTCTTGTTATTTCTTAGATTGCTTGCAAGGAAGTGTGTATAGGTGAAACCGGAACTGACTTTATTTCAGAGGAAATAAGAGAGGTATTTATACAAAATATAATTCAATGGTTGCTAAGATATAAAGCTAAATATAAATTCCAATAACTAAAACTACTAAGTTCCAAGGCTGGTATTATTTGGTATTACAACAAAATGCCGGTGCTGGCATTATCCAGTGTTACATGAGAATATCAGTGCTGGAACAATTTTGCATCACCTCAGAATGCCGGTGCTGGCACAATTTGGTATTACATGAGAATACCAGTGGTGGTATTATTCAGTGTAACAAAGAACTTAGAGCAGAAAGTTCAGGACTAGAGGGGCTTCATCATCATCATCATCACTGAAGGAGATGAGATCCGCAAATTCGTCATACAGGTCGCGCGTTTCGCGTACTTTGGGTATGTTGTGTGGGATGACGTCATCGATGACGTTATCACATTCGGCAGTGGCAGGAAAATCTGGGGCTCTCCAGTCTATGAGGTTCTCTTCCACAAAATAGGGGACAAATGTGGGGTCTTGAGGAGATCTAACCCGGATACTTGGGCCTTGGAATACTGAGATCAATCCTTGCAGGAATTGGTCTGGGTTGTCCTGAAGGATAGGGTGCCAGAAGTCTTCTACTTCTTTGCTGTTGAGGGTGATAGTGGACTGGGCTTCTGTAGCCACCCTGGCTTCTAGTGCATTGATACGGTGGGATGACAGGTCTCTGAAATCTGAGACTCTAACATACTCCAAGTTGGGGATCGACCATGGTGCATGCCTGAAGATCTGATGGATCTTCTTAGCTGTCCTTGTTTC
>RBNI01003098.1:0-16672 GCA_003990745.1 Jimgerdemannia flammicorona
CAGACAGTGCCTAAACCTATAAATAGCTTAGCAGTCATAGTATAGTTAGATTAGCCTTGTATGATGTGACTGTGAACTGACTCAGCAGTTAGACAATCTCTTGATATGTCAGATCACCATTGTACTACGTGACTGCATTCCAACTCAGCAAAGCACTTAGTACTACATCCATATCCAGCATAGTCCAGATAGCCCCTCACTAGTATAAATACCCCCTCCCCCAGACCTCAGAATTCCAGACTTAAACACCTGAACAATCCAAACACAACTCCTGAGCACTTCCCCACAATACCCCTTCACACAACTACTCCTAGTATAGCAATATCATGAATAGCAAATAAACCTATTTAATAACCCACAAACCACTCTTAAGTAAATCCGCTCCCCATTAGGTCCTACTCCTAACCCTGTCACGAAATTTCCTAATTGGGTATTGTCTGCAGTGATACGCTAATTCAACTAAGCTGGTCTTAGTTTTCTTGAACTTCCTGAAATACAGAAAATCCTGAACATCCAGAACAAGTCTGAAAAAGGACTTTGGTTGAGACGTCAACCCGATCTAGAAATCAATAAGCGTAGAGGACATACTCCATATGAAATTGATCTTGACCATAAGAAAACAGTCTTCTAGAATATCCAGAACTTCCAGAAAATCCTTCCAGAACTATGTAATGGTTACCCTAAAAAGCAACCCTCTTACAATGGAGTTCTTTTATTTTAACCATAGGGTTCCAAGGATGATTTCATTATCAGGGAGTAGTACAATTTGGAGGGTAACATATACTTGGTAGTCACCAATTTGGAAGGGTAGGTTGCAGACTTTCTTGCTGATAATGTGTGAGGTTCCATCAGCTGTGGCAACTGCTTGAGTTTGTTGTACTGGAGAGGTGAAGACCTTGAGTCTATTGGCTGTTTCTTCATTAATGAAATTGCTTAAGGCACTGCTGTCTATTATAATCTTGACAGGTACTTGGTTGACAAAAGCTTGGAGTGTAAGCAGTTTGTCTGATCCAATAGTGGTGATTTTAGTTGTAGAAGCTTTCCTTCTATTGGTTCTTCTTTGAGCCAGTTCATTGACACAAGAGAAGCAATCATCAATCATTTGGAAAGAGTACATTCCAATGCCATAGGGGTATCAACTACTTGGTATATATCTGTCTTTGATTTTCTTATAGAATTGTTTTTCTTTGTTTATGGTAGGTTGGACTAGGGCCTTATTTGATGAGCTAAATCCTTTAGATCCTTGGATAATAGGTAGTAGTTCAGGGACTTCCTTGACTGTCAGGGTTGACTCGATTTTTTCAAATAGGATCTGGGCAATACAGAAACCTATGGAGATCTTGAAGGGTATCCAACTGTGGTTTCAGATAAGGACAATAATTTTGCCTATATAATCTTCATCAATGACTCCTCCTTCTACTGAGAGTCCTTTCAATGCTAGGCTGCTATGACAGTATATTCTTCCAATATGTCCTTTGGGAATTTGGATGCTGATTCCTATATAGACTTGCTTGACTTCTTAGTTGGAGACTGTAGCTTCTTCGGTGGCATACAGGTCATATCCAGCTGCTTTTTGACTTCCTTTGGTTGGGGCCTTGGCAGTTTGTCTTAATTTGACAAAGTCTAGTATTCTGGTAGTCAGATTATTAAAGTAGTGCAGAGTAGTAACAATTGCTTGTATTGCTGTTTGGGGTTTTCAGTTGGGGCAGGTACTGGCCATGTATCCTGTTTTTTGGCAATATAAGCATGCTCTGCTTCTTTGAAGTTCATTTCTTTCTCCTTCAGTGAGTTCCTTGAAGGTACTCGGCTGAGTGGGTTTGTGATTTCTGGGTGTCCAAGAGGTGGATGTTGAGGGAGCTCGGGATGCTTCATGCTTGGGTTCTTCTTTCTTGGTCCAAGTCTTTTCCTTATTGTTGAATTGTCTTTGGGGCAGAATTGGTCCAACTGTTAGAATTCGCTTGACCATAGTCTTGATTCTTGCTAGATACCATTGTTGGTGATCACAACCAACTGGGTATCCTTGTTCTCAAATTTTTCTAGTAAGCCATTCAGGTAGTATATCGAATAGATGGTCTGCTCTTGTACCATTTCGTGCTTCATCATTAGCAATATATCCTAGGCCAACAGTGTTCAGGAGTGACTCGAGTTTTGTACAGAAGGTTTCGAATTCTTCTTTGCCATGTATATCAAATTTGAGGTTGCAGAGTTTTACTCAAGATTCAGCGATTATGGTTTCACTGCAGTATTGAGCAATCATGAGTTGTTTGAGTCCAGGGGCTGCAGGATGGGCTCCATATCCTGAGGTATTGTTTGCTATATTCTGGGCAACTACTGCAGGTCAGGTATCCCATGTGAGGGGTTTTTCAGGAAGGGTTTACCACCATTCTTCAGTGGGTCCTCAGAAGAATGTAACAACTTGGTGGACATAGGCCATAGTAGTAGCAAAGAGTTGTTCCAGAGTGTGGTCTTGATTGTTTATCAGAAGGCAGTCAGCAACTCACTTATTGGTCCATTGATTGGCTTCAAAGTTGGTATCAACTACACTAATAAAGCTTTGAACTTCCTGTGCAGTACCATTGAAGGTAGATAGGCTCAGATTTTTGGTAGATCAGGTCTGTTCAGCTAAGGCAGTAATGGTTGCTACCATTATGGCTATCTGGGCTATGAGGTCTAGAATCTGTTGGTTTGCCATGTTGTTTACTGGAGGTGGTTGGACTGTTGGTAGTGGTGTTACTAGTACTACTTGAGGTACTGGTGCAGAGTGTGAGGGTGTTCTTTGGATCTGTGTGAGTTGCTGGAGTAATAGTTGTGGATCTGGAGTAAGGGCTCGATAGATAGCTATTTGTTGCTGTGTCAGTGTATTCTGTCCTGATGGAGGTACATCTCCTTCAGTGGTGTATCTGGGATTGAATTCACTGAGATACTTCTCCTCTTCTTCAGTTTGGTCCCTGTATAATTGGGTTTGCTTGGTGTTAAAGTAGACAGAGTTAGTTGTATATCTGATTTTGGATGGACTTAATTCAAAGTCAAGTTCTGGTTCAGTATTGGTTTCAGGTTCAGGTAGAGCTGTAGCAGAGCCTGCTTCTGGTTCAGAGTCAGGTAGTTGATGAAGGATTTCTCTTGCTTCTTCTTTAAGAATATAGCAGGCCTTACTGTTCTGGAATTGGTAGTATAATGTGGTCTTGTCCTGGTATGGTGAAAGTCAGTAGAGTTGAGCCACTTGGCTACAGAGGCTTGGGCTTTGTGAGGAACTAAGGCTAGAAAGACTGCTGCTGGTTGTCCTAGGTTGCTTGGATTTGTGGAGCTGACAAAACTCTGGTTGAGAAGAGTAAAGAAGACTTCTATAAGACCTTCTTTATCTTGACTTGCTGGGTGTAGAGCAAGGAGTTCAGTGAATAGGGTTTTGCCTATTTGCTGATTTAACTGGAGTATTTCTTTCTTTGAATGAAGTTTGTCCCACTTGTTGTAGGTGTGGAGGTCAAATTGTCCTTGTACATCAGGTTCAATTCTCTCCAGATTGTCAGATAGTTCAGGATAAATTTCAGTTCAGAGGTTGGGCTTTATACCAACTTGTAGGAATTCTCAGAGGGGTTTGTAGCAGGGTGAGGAAGCATCTTGAAGTGAAATTGGATTATAAACCACTACTACTAAGTTGTAAGAGGGTTGCTTTTTAGGATAACTATTATGTAGTTCTGGAAGAGTTTTCTGGAAGTTCTGGATATTCTGGAAGACCATTTTCTTAAGGTTAAGATCAATTTCATATAGAGTATGTCCTCTATGCTTATTGATTTCAAGATCGGGTTGACATCTCAACCAAAGTCCTTTTTCGGACTAGTTCTGGATTTTCAGGATTTTCCATATTTCAGGAAGTTCAAGAAACTAAGACCAGCTTAGTTGAATTGGCATATCACTGCAGACAATACTCAATTAGGAAATTTTGTAATAGAGTTAGAAGTGAGACCTAATAGAGAGCAGATTTACTTAAGAGTAGTTTATAGGTTATTAAATAGGTTTATTTACTATTCATGATATTGCTATACTAGAAGTAGTTGTGTGAAGAGATATTGTGGAAAGTATTCAGGAATGTTCTTGTGTATTCAAGTCTTAGATTCTGAGGTCTGGGGGAGGGGATATTTATACTAGTGAGGGGCTATCTGGACTATGCTAGATATGGATGTAGCACTTAGTGCCTTGCTGAGTCAGAATACAGTCACATAGTACAAGACTAATCTAACTATACTATGACTGCTAAGCTATTTATAGGTTTAGATGCTGTCTGGGTAGTCTTCAATGACATCACTATTGATGGCATCATCTCTGATGAAGTAGTCATCTAGGAAGAGTGGTTCATGGATTACTTCTCCTTGTTTGCTGAGATAATAATATATTGGGACTTCATCACCATCTTACAGGATAGCATCATCTGTCTCATATGCTGGAGAAGGCATTGGTGGGTGAAGGAGGGGTGCATCATCTTCACTTTTATCAGTTTTGCTGTCTGCATACCTTCTATAGGTTACAGCACTATAAGTTGCAGGGTTGTAGTAAGCTGGTGGCTGTAGTTCATGTTGCTTGTACTTGGGTAGCAGAGTTGTTGGTTAAATCTCAAGGGTTGTCTAAAGGTATAGGTTGTGTTCTCCAGTCTCTTCATTATAGTTGAAGTAATTGGGGGTAAATGTGGGTTAGTATTTATACCAGTAGTTATTGTTCCAATAAGTCTCATATATAGTTATGAACTGTTGTAAGTTCATCGGCAATGTTGGCAGTGTGATCAGATTTGGTAGAGATCCTTGGCTTGAGGTTATGTCAGCATCAGAGGGATTATTGTCTTTTGCTTCATCTTCGTCGAAGTGGATTATATTGTAGACATTCTTCATAGTATATCCAACTTGAGGCATTTGCAGGATGTGGTCATTGGGGTGTGGGAAGGTTCTGTCTGTGGTCTGGACATACTCGAGGTACTTGTGGTTGAGTTCTTATATCATATCATCAATTTGACCATAGGACAGGGTAGTAACTATTTCGCTAGTAGTAACTTAGAGGTAGGGAATAAAGGTGCTGTACTCATAGAAGAGTTCTCTGTATTTGCAGATGATGAGCTTCTAGTGTTGAGACATCTGGGTGATGTCTATATCATGGTAGTGTTCAACCACATCTTCCAGGAGGCAGCCGATCTGGTAGTAGCTTGAGATTTGTCCAATTCAGTGGGCCTTGCTAAGCATATTCAGGGCATTTCATCAGGCTTCCACAAAGTAGAGGGGTGCTAGGCTATGGATATTCATGAGGGGCAGAGGGGGTGTAGCTTGGTTGACAATGACATTCCAAATGTCAGTGCAGATATAGTTGTAGATCTCAGTAGTCATGTTTATATATGTTCAGAAGTTATGATTGTTATTTGTCTTAGTTCTCTATTTTGACACATCTCAGTGCTCAGTATATGCATTTGGTCCTAATTAGTAAGATTCCATTTATGTAATTCTTATGTTCCATGACTTCGTATTGACTCAGCTTTGTGCACTGTGACTTCAGTTTGACTCAGCTTCGTGATCTTGCAGGTGATTTCCAGATTTGTTCAGAGGTCGCATGTGATTTCAGTAGCTTGTTCAGAGGGTGATGTGTGATTTTGGTGGCTTGGAGGTTGTGCACTTACAAAACCCAAACACCTCTCTGACACTCATCTGAACTACTGATGAATCCTCCATAGTTGATGCTATTGAAGAATTCCTGCTCTGAATGTGCAATCTAAGTCTAATTGCCATCAAGAATGTATCACGAGCTCAAGAACAACAGTCACAGTATGTTAACCAATACTACTAAGAAGAAATCTTTGATATTGAAGAAAAAGTTCTACTAGACATCCGAGGATACTATATTGATAACCTTAAGCACAGACTATCTACAAAGCTGAACAGTAAGTTCATTGGACCATTTGAAGTCATTGCATAAGTCTCTCTAATCTCCTATAAATTGGCACTACCAGACACCATTAAGGTCCACCCAGTCTTTAATATCCAATGTCTCAAGTGATATAATGAAAATAATGATGAGCTATTCCCAAACTGGACCACTGAACCACCTGTACCTGTCATTATTAATGACCAAGAAGAATATGAAGTTGAACAAATCCTCAACAAATGTGACCACAAAAACCACCCTGAGTACCTTGTTAAATGGAAAGGTTACCCGATCCATGATATAATGTGGGAACCCAAGACCAATCTCCAGAATGCCATTAACTTAGTTCAGGAATATGATTCCTTGAACAACTAAAACCAAATACCCAATACCTATCAGTATATATATTACCCTTCTGAACATTATAATTATCACGAACAAAATTAAGAACTCAGCAAGTCAAGACAAAAGAATACCGACCCTCTGGAAAAATAGCAAAACTGAAAGCAAGCCTATTCTCTCCATACCACTGATGGGAAATGAGGTGTAGATATTTAAGAAGATTTCTTAGAGGAAATTCTCTAGTAGTGAATGATGTCAGAATCACTTTCAGTACATAGCATTGAACATATGACCCTTTAATGTGTAAATCCAATGTATTAGGCAACTGTACTACGAGCATGCCACTTTCTGAAAAAAAATGGACTTTACCAGACTTTTGACCTCCCAAATGGTATAATAACACTAGAATAAATTAGAAAGTCCTGACAAGGACATTGAAAGCTAAGAAGGGGAGAGTTGTAAGTGCACAATCTCCAAGCTACTGAAACCACATGTCACCTGCTAAACAAGCCACTGAAATCACATATAACCTCCAAACAAATTTGGAAATCACCTGTATGATCATGAAGCTGAGTTAAACTGAAGTTACAGTGCACAAAGCTGAGTCAATATGAAGTCATGGAATACAAGATTTACACAAACAGAATCTTACCAATCAGGACCAAATGCATATATACTGAGCACTGAGACACATCAAAACAGAGAACCAAAACAAATAACAACTATAACTTCTAAACATATACAAACATGACTACTGAGATCTACAACTGTATCTATGCTGACATTTGGAATACCATTGTCAACCAAGCCACACCCCCTCTGCCCCTCATGAATATCCATAGTCTAGTACTCCTCTACTTCATGGAAGCCCAATGGAATATCCTGAATATACTTAGTGAAGCCCACTGAATCAGACAAATCTCAAGCTACTACCAGATCAGCTACCTCCTAGAAGACATGGTCAAACACTACCATGACATGGATATTACTCAGATGTCCCAACACCAGAAACTTATTATCTGCAAACATTGAGAACTCTTCTATGAGTACAGTACCTTTATTCCTCACCTCCAAGTTACTACCACTGAAATGGGTCCTACAGTCAAATTGATGACATGATATAAGAACTCAATCACAAGTACCTTGAGTATGTTCAGACTACAGACAGAACCTTCCTGTACCCCAATGACCATATTCTACAAATGCCTCAAGTTGGATATGCTATAAAGGATGTCTATGATATAATCTAGTTTGATGAAGATAAAGCAGAAGACAATGATCCCTCTGATACTGACATGACCTCTAGCCAAGAATCCCTGCCAACTCTGATCACTCTGCCAACCTTGCCAATAAACTTACAACAGTTCATAACCACCTACAAAACCTACTGGGACAATGACCACTGGTATGAATACCAATCTGTATTCACCCCTGATTACTTTAACTATAATAAAGAAACTGGAGAATACAACCTATACCTCCAGACAACCCTTGAGATCAAACCAACCACTCTGCTACCTGAGTATAAGTGACATGAACTACAGCCACTAGCTTACTATAACCCTGCAACTCATAGTACTGTAACCTATAGAAGGTATGCAGACAGTGAATCTGATGAAAGTGAAGATGATGCACCCCTCCTTTGCCCACCAATGCCTTATCCAGCATATAAGACAGATGATACTATCCTGTAAGATGGTGACAAAGTCCCAATATATTATTACCTCAGTGAACAAGGAGAAGTAATCCATGAACCACTCTTCCTAGATAACTACTTTATCAGAGATGATGCCATTGATGGTGATATCATTAAAGACTACCCAGACAGCATCTAAATCTATAAATAGCTTAGCAGTCATAGTATAGTTAGATTAGCTTTATACAATGTGACTGTGAACTGACTCAGCAGTCAGATGATCTCTTGACATACCAGATCACTCTTGTATTATATAACTGTATTCTGACTCAGCAAGGCACTAAGTACTACATCCATATCTAGCATAGTCCAGATAGCCCCTCACTAGTATAAATACCCCCTCCCCCAGACCTCAGAATCTCAGACTCAAACACATAAGAACATTTCTGAATACTTTCTCACAATATCCCTTTACATAACTACTCCTAGTATAGCAATATTATGAATAGTGAATAAATCTATTTAATAATCCACAAACCACTCTTAAGTAAATCTACTCCCTGTTAGGTCCCACTCCTAACCCCATCATGAAATTTTCTAATTAGGTATTGTCTGTAGCAATATGCCAATTCAACTAAGCTGGTGTAAGCACACAACCTCCAAGCCACCGAAATCATATGTCACCCTCTGAACAAGCCACTGAAATTACCTGCAACCTCCAAACAAATCTGGAAATCATCTGTAAGATCACAAAGCTGAGTCAAACTGAAGTCACAGCACATAAAGCTGAGTCAACATGAAGTCATGGAATACAAGATTCACACAAACAGAATCTTACTAATCAGGACCAAATGCATATATACTGAGCACTGAGATGCATCAAAACAGAGAACCAAAACAAACAATAAACCACAACTTCTGAACATATATAACATGACTACTGAGATCTACAACCACATCCATACTGATATTTAGAATGCCATTGTCAACTGAACTACACCCCCTCTGCCTCTTATGAATATCCATAGTCTAGCACCTCTCTACTTTGTGGAAGCCTGATGGAATGCCCTGAACATGCTTAATGAGGCCCACCAGATTGGATAAATCTTAAGCTACTACCAGATCGGCTGTCTCCTAGAAGACATGGTCAAGCACCACTATGACACAGACATTACCCAGATGTCTCAACACCAGAAGCTCATTGCCTGCAAACATCGAGAACTCTTCTATGAGTACAGCACCTTTATTCTCCGCCTCCAAGTTATTACCAGCGAAATGATTGCTACTCTATCCTATGGTCAAATTGATAACATGATACAAGAACTCAACCACAAGTACCTCGAGTATGTCCAGACTACAGATAGAACCTTCCCACACTCCAATGACCACATCCTACAAATGCCCCAAGTTGGATATATCATGAAGAACATCTATGATATAATCCAATTTGATGAAAATGAAGCAGAAGACAATGATCCCTCTGACACCGACATGACCTCAAGCCAAGGATCTCTGCCAACCCTGATCACTCCACCAATCTTGCCGATGAACTTATAATAGTTCATAACCACCTACGAGACTTATTGGGACAATGACCACTGGCATGAATACCAACCTGCATTCACCCCCGATTACTTCAACTACAATGAAGAGACCGAAGAACACAACCTGTACCTTCAGACAACCCTCGAGATCAAACTGACCACCCTGCCACCTGAGTATGAGTGATATAAACTACAGCTGCCAGCTTACTACAACTCCGCAACTCATAGTGCTGTACCCTATAGAAGGTATATAGACAGCAAATCCAATGAAAGTGAAGGTAGTGTACCTCTCCTTCATCCACCAACACCTTATCCAGCATATGAGACAGATGATGTAATCCTATGGGACAGTGACGAAGTCTCAATATATTACTATCTCAGTGAACAAGGAGAAGTAATCTGTGAACCACTCTTCCTAGACAACTACTTCATCAAAGATGATGTCATTGATGGTGATATTATTGAAGATTACCCAGATAGTGTCTAAACCTATAAATAGCTTAGCAGTCATAGTATAGTTAGATTAGCCTTGTATGACATGACTGTAAACTGACTCAGCGATGATCTCTTGATATATCAGATCACACTTGTACTACGTAACTGCATTCTGACTCAGCAAGGTACTTAGTGCTACATCCATATCTAGCATAGTCCAGATAGCCCCTCACTAGTATATACCCCCTCTCCCAGATCTCAGAATCTCAGACTTGACCTAAACAATCCGAATATAACTTCTGAGCACTTCTTCTCAATATCCCTTCATACAACTACTGTAAGAGGATTGCTTTTTAGGGTAACTGTTATATAGTTCTGAAAGGGTTTTCTGGAAGTTCTGGATATTCTGGAAGACCATTTTCTTATGGTCAAGATCAATTTCATATGGAGTACGTCCTCTATGCTTATTGATTTCTAAATCGGGTTGACGTCTCAACCAAAGTCCTTTTTTAGACTTGTTCTGGATGTTCAGGATTTTCTGTATTTTAGGAAGTTCAAGAAACTAAGGCCAGCTTAGTTGGATTGGCGTATCGCTGCAGACAATACCCAATTAGGAAATTTTGTGATGGGGTTAGGAGTAGGACCTAACGGGGAGCAGATTTACTTAAGAGTAGTTTGTGGGTTATTAAATAGGTTTATTTGCTATTCATGATATTGCTATACTAAGAGTATTTGTATAAAGGGATATTGTGGGAAAGTGCTCAGGAGTTGTGTTCGGATTGTTCAGGTCTGTTCAAGTCTGAGATTCTGAGGTCTGGGGGAGGGGGTATTTATACTAGTGAGGGGCTATCTGGACTATGCTAGATATGGATGTAGCACTAAGTACCTTGCTGAGTCGGAATGTAGTCACGTAGTATAAGTGTGATCTGACATGTCAAGAGATTGTCTGACTGCTGAGTCAGTTCACAGTTATGTTATACAAGGCTAATCTAACTATACTATAACTGCTAATCTATTTATAGATTTAGGTGCTGTCTGGTTAGTCTTTGATGACATCACTATTGATGACATCATCACTAGCAAAGTCTGAGCAGTTTTCTGACTTCTGACATCATCAGTTTCAAGGTATCGTCACTTCTATCTCTTGTAAGATTAAGGCTATCCTTGGTGGCGGTAGTTGTACAAGGATAACAGGTCTTGGTTCTCTTTTTTTTTTGGTCTGCTGGCGCATTTGCGAGGACTGGCCATTCTCGTCTAGGGCAAGGGCTTCCAATATCGCGGCTGGGGGTTCAAACCTCTCAGAAATGATATTTTCTATAATCTGAGGCAATTTCAAGTAGTAATATCTGTCATGTGGATGGCTTGAGATTGGTTTCAACATTGTCAGCTTTCTTGAGTTCAGATGAAGTGTCCATCACTCTCCAATGGAGGTGACACAGATAGAGTGAATGGAGTTGTTCAAATGTATTTTGCTTCCACTAAGTAATGAGGTCTTATATAGTTACAATGTATCTTGGTCTTGAGTTGATAAGTGCAGTTTGTGAACCTTTTGGTAGATGAGATAGAGTTCTTCTTGTCTCAATTTGAGTTTGGTACTTTTGATTTCCTTTTGTAATAGTATAGTATACCAAACTAGTTATAGTGATTCGGAGTCAGTCTTATGGTTGTAGTACTTCTTCTAGTATTCTTGTATCTTGGCGGTGGGTTCTTGTGCTTGCTGGCATATTTCGTGTAACCAGATGATCTCTTGTTTTGTAGTCTTGCATGTGGTTTCCAAATTAGTTCTGAGGATGTCATGCAATTTTGGTGGCTTGGAGGTTGTGTGCTTACAACTCTCCCCTTCTTAGCTTTCGACGTCCTCATCAGGGCCTTCTAATTTGTTCTGGTGTTGTTGTACCATTTGGATGGTTCTTGTGGCTGTGTTTGTTGAGGATTTGTTCAACTTTATATTCTTCTTGGTCATTAATAATAACAGATACAGGTGGTTCTGTGGTTCAGTTCAGAAATGTGTCTTGGACTTTCTGGAGTAGTGGTCTGACATGGCTGTCAACTTTGGAAAAGTCTTCTTCAGAGTTCTCGGATTCTCCTTTGGGTGAATGGATGGAGATAGCAAAGAGAGGGCATTTCTTGGTCGATTTTTTGAGTTGTAGTTTGTTGATGTGGGTGATCTTTGGTCCAGAGTCACTAGAGTTGAGTGTGTCCTTTTCGCCTTGCAGTTTGAAGTTGTGGCATCCTTTCTTGATGGTCAGAGAATGGTTTACCCAATTGATCATGGGGTTCTCTTATTTCAACCATGGAGTTCCAAGGATGATTTCATTATCAGGGAGTGGTACAATTTGAAGGGTAACATGTACTCGATAGTCACTGATTCGGAAGGGTAGGTTGCGGACTTCCTTGCTAATAACATGTGAGGTTCCATCAGCTGTGGCAACTGCTTGAGTTTGTTGTACCAGAGAGGTGAAGACCTTGAGTCTATTGGCTGTTTCTTCATTGATGAAGTTGCCTGAGGCACCACTGTCTATCATGATCTTGACAGGTGCTCGGTTGACAAAAGCTTTAAGTGTAAGCAGTTTGTCTGATCCAATGGTGGTGATTTCAGTTGTAGGAGCTTTCCTTCTGTTGGTTCTACTTTGAGCCAGTTCGTTGACACAAGAGAAGCAATCATCAATCATTCGGGAAGAGTACATTCCAATGCCATGGGGATATCAGCCACTTGGTATATATCTATCTTCGATTTTCTTGTAGAATTGTTCTTCCTTATTCATGGTAGGTTGGACTGGGGCCTTATTTGATGAGCCAAATCCTTTGGATCCTCTGATGGTAGGCAGTCATTCCGGGACTTCCTTACTGTCAGGGTTGACTCGATTTTTTCGAATAGGATCTGGGCAATACAGAATTCAATGGGAATCTTGAAGGGTGTCCAACTGTGGTTTCGGATGAGGACAATAATTTCGCCTGTGTAATCTTCATCAATGACTCCTCCTTCTACTGAGAGTCCTTTCAATGCTAGACTGCTGTGACAGCATATTCTTCCAACATGTCCTTTAGGGATTTGGATGCTGATTCCTGTGTAGACTTGTTTGACTTCTCAGTTGGAGACTATAGCTTCTTCAGCTGCATACAGATCATATCCAGCTGCTTTTTGACTTCCTTTGGTTGGGGCCTTAGCAGTTTGTCTTAACTTGACAAAGTCTAGTGTTCTGGTAGTCAGATTGTTGAGGTGGTGCAGAGTGGTAACAGTTGCTCATATTGCTGTTCAGGGTTTTCAGTTAGGGCAGGCACTGGCCATGTGTCCTGTCTTTCGGCAATAGAAGCATGCTCCGCTTCTTCTAAGTTCATTCCTTTTGCCTTTAGTGAGTTTCTTGAAGGTACTCGGCTGGGTGGGTTCATGATTTCTGGGTGTCCATGAAGTGGATGTTGAGGGAGCTTGGGATACTTCATGCTTGGGTTCTTCTTTCTTGGTCCAAGTCTTTTCCTTGTTGTTGAATTGTCTTCGGGGCAGAATGGGTCCAGCTGTTAGGATCTGCTTGACCATAGTCTTGATCCTTGTCAGGCACCATTGTTGGTGGTCACAACCAACTGGGCATCCTTGTTCTCAGATTTTTCTAGTAAGCCATTCAGGCAGGGCATCGAATAAATGATCTGCTCTTGTACCATTTCATGCTTTGTCGTTGGCAATATATCCTAGGCCAACAGTGTTCAGGAGTGACTTGAGTTTTGTACAGAAGGTTTCGAATTCCTCCTTACCATGTACATCGAATTTGAGGTTGTGGAGTTTTACTCGGGATTCAGCGATTATGGTTTCGCTGCGATATTGAGCAATTATGAGTTGTTTAAGTCCAGGGGCTGCAGGATGGTCTCCATATCCTGGGGCATTATTTGCTGCATTCTGAGCAACTACTGCAGGTCGGGTGTCCCATGTAAGGGGTTTTTCAGGAAGGGTTCACCACCATTCTTCGGCAGGTCCTCGGAAGAATATAACAACTCAGCAGACATAGGCTGTAGTGGTAGCAAAGAGTTGTTCCAAAGTGTGATCTTGATTGTTTATCAGAATGCGGTCAGCGACTCATTCATTGGTCCATTGATTGGCTTCAAAGTTGGTGTCAACTACACTAATGAAGCTTTGGACTTCTTGTGCAGTACCATTGAAGGTAGGTAGACTTAGATTTTTTGTAGGTCAGGTCTATTCAGCTAAGGTAGTAATGGTTGCTGCCATTATAGCTACCTGGGCTGTGAGGTCTAGAATCTGTTGGTTTGCTATGTTGTTTACTGGAGGCGGTTGAACTACTGGTAGTGGTGTTACTGGTACTACTTGAGGTACTGGTGCAGAGTGTGATGTGGTTCTTTGAGTCTGTGTAAGTTGCTGGAGTAATAGTTGTGGGTCTGGAGTAAGGGCTTGATAGATAGCTGTCCGTTGCTGTGTAGGTATATTCTGTCCTGATGGAGATACATCTCCTTCGGTGGTGTATCCGGGATCGAATTCACTAAGATACTCCTCCTCCTCTTGGGTTTGGTCTCCGTGTACTTGGGTTTGCTCGGCATTAAAGTAGACAGAATCAGTTGTATATCTGATTTCAGATAGACTTAGTTCAAAGTCAAGTTCTGGTTCAGTATTGCTTTTGGATTCAGGTAGGGCTATAGCAGGGCCTGCTTCAGGTTTGGGATCAGGTAGTTGATGAAGAGTTTCTCTTACTTCTTCCTTAAGAATATAGTGGACCTTACTGTTCTGGAATCGGTAGTATAATGTAGTCTTGGTTCTGGTTCGGTGAAAGTCAGTAGAGTTGAGCCACTTGGCTACAGAGGCTTGGGCTTCGTGAGAAACTAAGACTAGAAAGACTGCTGCTGGTTGTCCTAGGTCGCTCGGATTTGTGGAGCTGACAAAACTCTTGTTGAGAAGAGTAAAGAAGGCTTCTATAAGACCTTCTTCATCTTGACTTGCTGGGTGTAGTGCAAGGAGTTCGGTGAATAGGGTTTCACCTATTTGCTAATTTAATCGGAGTACTTCTTTCTTTGAATGAAGTTTATTCCACTTGTTGCAGGTGTAGAGGTCAAATTGTCATCAGGTTCAATTCTCTCCAGATTGTCAGATAGTTCAGGATAAATTCCAGGTCAGAGGTTGGACTTTATACCAACTTGTAGAAATTCACAGAAGGGTTTGTAGTGGGGTGAGGAAGCGTCTTGAAGCAGAAATGAATTGTAAACTGCTGCTACCAAGTTGTAAGAGGGTTGCTTTTTAGGGTAACCATTATGTAGTTCTGAAAGGGTTTTCTGGAAGTTCTGGATATTCTGGAAGACTGTTTTCTTATGGTCAAGATCAATTTCGTATAAAGTACATCCTCTATGCTTATTGATTTCTAGATTGGGTTGACGTCTCAACCAAAGTCCTTTTTTGGACTTGTTCTGGATGTTCAGGATTTTCCATATTTCAGGAAGTTCAAGAAACTAAGGCCAGCTTAGTTGGATTGGCGTATCGCTGCAGACAATACCCAATTAGGAAATTTCGTGATGGAGTTTGGAGTAGGACCTAATGGGGAGCAGATTTACTTAAGAGTGGTTTGTGGGTTATTAAATAGGTTTATTTGCTATTCATGATATTGCTATACTAGGAGTATTTGTGTAAAGGGATATTGTGGGAAAGTGCTCAGGAGTTGTATTCGGATTGTTCAGGTCTGTTCAAGTCTGAGATTCTGAGGTCTGGGGGAGGGGGTATTTATACTAGTGAAGGGCTATCTGGACTATGCTAGATATGGATGTAGCACTAAGTGCCTTGCTGAGTCGGAATGTAGTCATATAGTACAAGTGTGATCTGATATATCAAGAGATCATCTGACTGCTGAGTCAGTTCACAGTCATGTCGTACAAGGCTAATCTAACTATACTATGACTGCTAATCTATTTATAGATTTAGGTGCTGTCTGGTTAGTCTTTGATGACATCACTATTGATGACATCATCACTAGCAAAGTCTGAGCAGTTTTCTGACTTCTGACATCATCAGTTTCAAGGTATCGTCACTTCTATCTCTTGTAAGATTAAGGCTGTCCTTGGTGGCGGTGGTTATACAAGGATAACAGGTCTTGGTTCTCTTTTTTTTTTGGTCTGCTGGCGCATTTGCGAGGACTGGCCATTCTTGTCTAGGGCGAGGGCTCCCAATGTCGCGGCTGGGGGTTCGAATCTCTTGGAAATGATATTTTCTGTAATCTGAGGCAATTTCTAGTAGTAATATCTGTCATATAGATGGCTTGAGATTGGTTTCAACGTTGTCAGCTTTCTTGAGTTCAGATGAAGTGTCCGTCACTCTCCAACAGAGGTGACACAGATAGAGCGAACAGAGTTATTCAAATGTGTTTTACTTCCACTAAGTAATGAGGTCTTATATAGTCACAGTGTATCTTGGTCTTGAGTTGATAAGTGTAATAACTCTCACTTCTATCCCTATCTTATCCTTTGGATAATTAGGGAAGTGGACTATTACTTAGGGACTTAGTACACAATGTATACCAAGAAGCCTTCAGTTGAGGAAGCACTCGCTTTAAGTAGTTGTAGCAGCAGTGCCTTATCTTTCAAAGGTCTTTCTTATGTGCCTTAACTTTCAAAGGTCTTTCTCTTGTGCCCTATTTCGAGGGTCTTGTTCTTTGCTGTGCACAGACTGAATTCACCTTGGAGTTCAGGTTCAATGGGTTTACTTAAGTCTTTGTGATTTGTATACTGGTCTCAGTTCTGGCAGAAGTTAGCTAGGCTTCTGGAGTTTAGTCAGAAACACTAGAGTCACTTAGATGTCATTACTAAGACTCAAGGGAATGTGTGTGTATGAGGGGGA
>RBNI01003099.1:0-16667 GCA_003990745.1 Jimgerdemannia flammicorona
AAATAGAAAGGGTTGATGGTGGATGTCTTGACAGATTTGTGGCTGGGATAGAGTCTGCAGGGAGGTTATTGGTATCATTTGGTAGAGAAAATTTATAGACAGAGTAGGGGGAGAGTTGTAGTAATTGGTAATAAGGTAGTATTTAAGTATAAAGATATGAGAGAGAGCCCCCCTAGGGGGATTGGGTAGTGGGATAAGGTACTGTACTTATCTTAGACTGTTAATAAATGGCAAAGTCCAAGGAACTATATAAAAAAAAAAAAATAGAATTTTAGTAACTGATGGTAAGATGGTCTTCAATTATAAAGATATGGAGGGAGGTCCCTTTAGGGAGATTGGGTAGTGTGTTGGGGTATTGTAATTATATCTTGATAGATAAATAATAAATAGTGAAGTCTAAGTAACTATAAAAAAAAATATAAAAATAAAAAGAACTAGATTTAGGTAGAGTAGTGAAGTCAGATTAGCTGGAACATTCTGTCATTACCAGTGAATAGAGGGGATCTTGGGCTGGTTGACTTCTCAAAGAGACTTCATTGTCTGAGGGATAACAGATAGATTCCCTTGATGCAAAAAGTCTAGAAGATGAGATTTTCTCTAAGAGGCTCTTCTAGAGTTCTGCTGTTTCTGGTTTGGCTTAGAGACAGTGAGTGTATGAGATATAAGGACTCTTGGTTGGGAGTAGTTGACAGAGTGCACTGTATTGGTCTTTACTAGTATAGTACTGAGGATGAGATACTGTGGGGTCCAGTTATATAGAGTTGAGATTGTATTCTATTAGGTGGTACTCTACTAATTAATTTTGATATTAGTGATGGTATAGAGTACTAGAGAGGACTAAGATAGGATATATGACCTATTGGCTAGTAGGTGGCAGGTATTGGTAAAGAATGAGACTAAGCTAGAGTCTGGTTCTAAAGTGCTAAGATATGTATAGTGCTAAATACTATCTAAGTTCTGAGTAGTATAGTGATTAAGATATATAGTTTTAGTAATTTGAGCTTATTAGTTCAGATTTAGAAGATCTTGTTTTTTGAATATATCTATAAGTATATATATATATATTATAGTTTTAGGAAGTACTCAGAATAAGTACTAATTGAATTAAATCAATTTGAATCTAATTATTAATTATGCCTTATCTAGTATAATAAAGAATGTTAAATTTGAATGTATTTTTATTGAGTTATTATATTTTAAAATTGAGATAAATCAAATTAACCCTCAATTCAATTCAATTTGATTGAGAGCACTAGTCTCAGATGGTATATGTTGCATTTTTGAAAAAAAAAATTCAATAAATCAAAAATATCAAAATAAATAATAAATAAAAATAAAAAAAGAATTTTAAGTAGATTATAGACTAGACCATCAGCAAGATTATTCAAAGACTCCACCAACTCCTATATGAAAATTTTTACTAAATTATTTGATCTCTTCACTGAGTAATGTTAGTGAGAATTTGATGTTGGGGAATAACTTCGGGAGAATCAGTGATGCTGTGACCAATATAAGTCAGTTTTTGTCCTTGTCAAAAATCAAAGCACATGGTGAAGTCCTTTTTGACAGTGTTCATATCGCTGTCATCGAGGCATCGAGGATGTCATGAATTTCTAGCTCAAATTCGGATTGCTGGATGTGAGTTGCAACGACTTGGATGACGTCCTAACCGTCGATAGAGTGAATGACGAACATATTTTATAGGTCAAACAAGGCTGTCATAATTTCTGCGCGTGTAACATAATCAGGGAAATAGCAAGGAGACATAGAATTGATTCAACGCGTTTCGTGAGTGATATTTTCATAATTGGATAACTCAGCTTAACAAACAAGGCGAAATTAAATATCAAGAGAAGGTATATAATGTTTAAGAATTTTTAAATTGGTTAATCTGCGGTGCATTGGTCATGCCTACGGCAGATTTTATGCCGTTATGCTCTGAGCCGGTTCTCTCAATAAATGCTATTGCCTGTATCACGAAGGGACACCGTATTTCCTTGGTTAACGGTTGGAGTGTCCTTCGATGGGATCTTGCAGGTAGCTAATCCGTTAAGTTCTGCATCGAAGTCGAGGTTGGAGTTGCGATAACGTGACGAACGGCTGCATTTTTGACAATTGATAGCATAGATCTTCCGGATGTCACAGTACTCCTTTAAATATTGCATATAGCGGTTGACTCCATAGCGACTCCCGTTCTTGACAATATAATAACCGTCGATGATGGTAGGATAGGTATTGTCTCCGAGATAAACCATATTATGTTTTTTGCAACGAGCACACGGGACGCCTCCAAGACATCTCTTTCCTTTCATCTTGCACCCATTGCTTGCCTTGCCTGGCCCAATTATTTCCGCTATCTTCAAAGAGACATGGCGAGGACACCGCCTCTTCCTACGGCAACAGTCCGGGCATCGATTGTATTTAGGCGGCGTTGCGATGGATGGTATAGTCGATATTTGTGTTGGGAAAGGTGCCAGAGGAGCATTTTCGGTTGTGATAGTTGGCGATTGACTTTGTGTGACTTCGTCGGCTTGACAGGCCATCCAAGGCATAGCAGCATGAAATTCTTCGCCAAATATGCTGGAGTTGAGACCATCCTCCATAATTGCTTCGCCAAATATGCTGGAGTTGAGACCATCCTCCATAATTGCTTCGCCAAATGTGCTGGAGTTGAGACCATCCTCCATAATTGCTTCGCCAAATATGCTGGAGTTGAGACCATCCTCCATAATCGCTTCGCCAAATATGCTGGAGTTGAGACCATCCTCCATAATTGCTTCGCCAAATATGCTGGAGTTGAGACCATCCTCCATAATTGCTTCGCCAAATATGCTGGAGTTGAGACCAACCTCCATAATTGCTTCGCCAAATATGCTGGAGTTGAGACCATCCTCCATAATTGCTTCGCCAAATGTGTTTGAGTTGAAATAGTCCTCCGTGGTTGTGCTGCTGAAATTGAAATCTCCGTGGTTCCGTTGATGGAATCCTTCCATATCAATTTCACTGAGAGCGATGCTGTCACCAGGTATGGCAAAATGGAGGTCGAGCTCAACTTTGTCGATGTTCATGTGAAGGTCTTCGCTGAATAATTGGAATAAATTGATATCTCCGTGGTGGTATTGGTTGAATTCTTCACCGAATGCTCTTGGTGAGAAGTCGGTGTTGAGATCAGAGTCGAAGTTAACTTGGAGAGATTCAGCGACGCTGTGGCCAGGTATATCCAGACGGGAGTTGAGTTTATCTTTGTCGACATCCAATTGAAAGTGTTCGCCAAATAATCGGATGAATATGGGATCTTCGTGGAATTCCTCACTGAGTGCGCTTAGCGAGCAATCGATATTGGGATGAGAGTCGGGTATATCGGAATGCAAGCCGATTTTGCGTATGTCGAAATTGTCAAAGTCGAAGTACGGTTTGAAGTCCTTTTCGACAATGTTCATGCTGCTGTCATCAAGGATGTCATCAATTTGACGATTAAGGATGCTGGGATCTAGCTCGAAGTCAGATTGGCCTTGCCAGTCTACCAACGTTACGGCGCCCTCATCGTTTCCGACTTCTACACACTTCAAGACAGCGACTTGATCCTGGGTCAGCAAACTTGACCTTTGAGACTTAAATCTGTTGATGATGGCCTGTTCCAACGTGCGAAGGTCTTTGCTGACATCTTCCTGGAACATGGCATGACTCAGGCGCTGAAGATATTCGAAGACCGATATCTGGTGCGAAGGATCGAACCGCCAAGCGAAGATCCCGCTAGGGAAGAGATACGCGATCCGCCTAACCGTTTTCTCAGCCAACGCCACCTTGCCCTGACCGGCAATGCCTTCGATGGTGTGCATGGGATGGGTGTGTGTACCTCTCTTCGCCATACGCCTCAAAACGTTGTTTATCTTGATAAGGTCCCCCTTGCGTCTGCAAAAAAATCGCGTGGAGATTTCTTCGAGGTTGTGTGAGGGTAGGTGGGCTTCGATCGTGGGCTTGCCCTCTTCGCACTTGAACACGCCATCCTCTTTCTGAAACGTGGGTGAGTAGAACACCATGGCACCGGGGAAGTAGTCGCGTTGCTGGGTGTTTTTTGAGTCTTTCATGGAGGCGCGCGCCTCCAACATCACTTTTTCGATTGTACAGCCGCTGGCAAGGCACAGGTAGAATTTGTACTCGAACTTGCGGACGAGGTCATCCGGCAGGGGACAGTGTGAACCGATGGCGTATGGAACACCGTTTTCGGCCAGGGTTCGGGCGACATGGCGAGTATCGCAGGCAGAGAATGCCAGCCGTAGATTCACGGTCGTATCAAGGTGCAACGCGTCAGCGAAGTCAAGACTGCCTGTATGTTGGTCTTCAAAGATGAGTGCCTTCGCACTATTGTTCTGCGAGCCGCAGTGTCCCATGAAATGAAGCACCGTGGCCATCTCAGACTTTCCCCTAAGAAACTCGTACATTTGGTCGACAGTAGGCGGAAACACGAACTCCAATATCACCTTTTTGTTGTTGGTGTGGTGTCCATTTATATAATTCTGAAATTGATCGTTTAAATGCACATCTGGAAATTTCTTTGCGTTGGGATCGCTCGGCGGGATGATGGGGTCCGATGTGATGATGCGCAGCGGAAGTAGCGGAAGTTTCGATGGCCAAGTGCCTTTCGGTTTATGTCGATGAAACAGTCGTTTCATTCGACTTTTTACAGTCATACCTAACCCTTTCGCGTCTCTCTTTCCCCAATTTGGGTTGTTAGTCTTGCGTACAAATATGCATTGACTGGTGACGTCGAGGTCGTGGTCGCCATTGAGATCGAGCAGAACCCGACTTTGAGGTGTTGATATCTCTTTTAACCGCTGCTGGGTGAGACGGGACTCACCTGTTTCGAATGGGACCCTAAACAACATTTCATAGGATCTGAGGTGCCACGGTAGGGGTCGTGCCCCCTTGTGGCCGATGGCGTTATCTGAACAGGATACACAGATTTTGAGCTTCATTCTATGCTTCACACTGATTTCCGACATACTTTCGAGATACAGCTGGGTAAGCGTCGTGTTCTGCTTCAGAGACTCGGCCAGAGCACGGGCACCTCCTGAAAAATGCACAAATATGCACACGTCAGCGGTATTGAATCACCCTCATTAAAACAGCACACACTAGTTTCCGACATACTTTCGAGATTCAGCTGGGTAAGTGTCGTGTTCTGCTTCAGAGACTCGGCCAGAGCACGGGCACCTTCAGCGCCGAAGCTATTCTCTGAAAAATGCGCAAATATGCACGTCAACTGGATCGAATCACCCTCATTCAAACAGTCACACACTGGATTCCAACATACTTTCGAGATTCAACTCGGTAAAGGTCCCGATTTGCTTCAGAGACTCGGCCAGAACACGGGCTCCGATTCCTTTATCTAAATGAATATGCACAGGTCAGCTGGATCGAATCACCCTCATTCAAACAGTCACACTTATTTCCGACATACCTGCTTTGTAAATCTTGGCGAATCCACCTTCACCAATAAAGTGGGTATCGGTGAAATTTTCGGTGGGGATCCAGACGAGAGAATCAACGAGTTGCGTAACGCCGAGCTGAGAGAGAAGAGTGTGAAGGTTTAGACTTTGACCAAGGAACTGGAACTTGCGGCGGTGGATAATTTTCGTTACTGAGTCGCTGGCCCGAAAGGGTATGGAGGGTATGGAAGAAAGATGGGCATTCGATGTTTCCGGTTGTGCGAGGCGAGTGGAGTCGTTATCTAAATGAATACGCACAGGTCAGCTGGATCGAATCACCCACATTCAAACAGCACACTAATTTCCGACATACTCTCGAGATCCAGCTGGGTAAGGGTCGTGTTCTGCTTCAGAGACTTGGCCAGTGAACGAGCACCCTTAGCACCGATTTTGTTATCTAAATGAATATGCACACATCAGCTGGATCGAATCACCTCATTCAAACAGCACACACTGATTTTCGACATACTTTCGTGATTCAGCCGGGTAAGCGTCGTGTTCTGCTTCAGAGACTCGGCCAGAGCACAAGCACCCTCGGCGCCGAAGTTATTCTCTAAAAAATGCACAAATAGGCACACGTCAGCTGGATTGAATCACTCTCATTCAACCAAGCACGCACTAATTTCCGACATACTTTGCAGATTCAACTGGGTAAGCGTCGCGTTCTGCTTCAGAGACTCGGCCAGAGCACGGGCACCTTCAGCGCCGAAGGTATTCTCTGAAATATGCACAAATATGCACATCAGCTAGATCGAATCACCCTCATTCAAACAGTCACACACTGATTTCCGACATACTTTCGAGATTCAGCTGAGTAAGCGTCGTGTTCTGCTTCAGAGACTCGGCCAGAGCACGGGCACCCTCAGCGCAAATGTCATTCGCTGAAAAATGCATAAATACGCACAGGTCAGCTTGATCGAATCACCCACATTCAAACAGTCACACACTGATTTCCGACATACATTCGAGATTCAGCTGGGTAAGGGTTGTGTTCTGCTTCAGAGACTCGGCCAGAGCACGGGCACCCTCAGCGCCGATTTTGTTACTTGAAATAAGGTAACCTGCTAAATGCACAAATACGCGCAGGTCAGCTGGATCGAATCACCTACATTCAAACAGTCACACACTGATTTTCGACATACCAAAGAGATTCAGCCGTGAAAGGATTGTGTTCAGCTTCAGAGCCTCGGCCAGAGCACGGGCACCCTCAGCGCCGATTTCGTTAACTAAATCAATATGCACACGTCAGCTGGATCGAATCATCCACATTCAAACAACACACTGATTTCCGACATACTTTTGAGATTAAGCTGGGTAAAGGTCGTGTTCTGCTTCAGAGACTCGGCCAGAGCACGGGCACCCTCAGCGCCGATTTCGTTATCTAAATGAATACGCACAGGTCAGCTGGATCGAATCACCCACATTCAAACCGTCATACACTGATTTCGGACATACATTTGAGATAATCTTCAGGCTTAGCGTGACTGTTCTTCAGGTCATCTGAAACCCGCTCAGGCACGGGTAACTTCACATCGATGTGAACGTTGGCCGCAGCGCCATAAATGGGCATCTGACTGGCTTTGTTCTTGGCGTTCAAGTCTGCGGTGTCATCAATAATTGCTTGCGGTGCGGTCGCATATGTGAAGAGGTCCGGAACTCTGCAGTTAGTATCAGCGTCGTCATGCTTTTGAATAGCATAATTTCGAAATATGTGCTTTGTTTCTTCCCTGCCAGTAAAGGTATTCCGCTTCCTCAAGGGTTTGATAGAAGGTCGTTGACAATCTGACAGTTCACCTAATAGCAGATTCTTGAGGGTTTCCAAAGACGCTCGATCCTGTGGCATATACTTCGTCGCCATTTCAATGCACTGTCGTAAAACCGAGGGTGTATCAGGTGGAAGTCGGCTCATCAACTTGGTCAATCCAGAATCATCGGTTTTCGCAGCTTCGATATCAGAACGAGATAAGTCACTGTACGGCACGTCACCGTCCATCGCAGTCTGCCACATGAAAAGTCCATAGCTGTACACATCCCGAAGTTTGTCACTATGCCATTTCAACAGTTCCGGATACGTCGCGAGCCCCAGACGAGTGCATTCCGGTGCAGCGAAAGCAGGAGTTCCACCGTTGTTACCTGATGATGAGGTAGTGGAGCTGAAGCCAAAATCCGATATTTTGGCGGTTGGCGAGTCATCGGTTTCATTGAAGAATACGAGCACGTTGCTCGCCTTAATGTCACCGTGCCTGCAATTTGGAGATGACCGTCAGTTATTTTACGCAACCAAGAATTCAAAATTATCGATAAGACAACTTACACTACTTGTGCTCCATGCAAGGCCAGTAGGCCATCAGAGACATCACGACACAGACGCACTTTATCAATCCAGGAGATAGGATGACCTCTTTGGCGAGCGCTAGAGAGATATCGATCTAATGAACATTTGGCGAGTTCAACAATCAGCATAGGTGTTGATCCATCAAACACCAGCCCGTGAAGATTGACGACGTTAGAACATGATTTGAGCCTTTCCATGATTGTCAACTCTCGTCTTATAACCGATATTAGACGGACAATATATCTCTTTCGCAATTTTTGGTCCACGACTATATGAGGACGCTTGAACGCAACCTTGGTCGTCGTTCCCGCAATCACACAAGTTCCCGTGAATACCTGCATCGAAGTACCGGATCCAATCGGCCGGTCGTTGATGATACAGTCTTCGATCGGGTATATGGAAATTGGATGACAGAGATCGGCAAGTGCCATTCCCCATTTGTGCATAATGGTGTTAACGCCTATTTCGCTGTTACATGCGTGGAAGTTAGAGACGGTCATGACACCACGAGTAATGCGCACACTACCATTTTTATAGTCGAAAGCGACGCATACCTCTGCCTTCCTGTCATTGTCCTCTTCCTATTACCTTCACTGTCACCAGGAATCGAAATTGACGGTGCTGGCAAGCACAGTTGATTTCTTCCGTGCATTTCACATGCATAGCAAGCTTCACCGCTTCCGACGCACTTTATGTGCTCTTTGTGGCAGGGGGTGCATATACCCGGATGCTTCCTACGACTGGTGCTGACGGTACATTCTACCTTGTCTTCAATACATTTGTCACAGGGGAATGTGTGCGAGCATGGTATCTTCTTGGCATAGCAACGATCGCATTTCAATTTGCTTCCGGAAATCGAGTTAGCTCCACTTGTAAATTCAAACGACGAGAACATTGAATTGCCAGTGGAATTACCGGTTGTTCTATCGAGTACGGTATTGGGCGCAAAATAACCGCGAACATGGTTTGACCAACGGCGACGCACTTTAGACGAGTCGTGAACATAATCATCTTGACCAGGAGGTGGTGATGGATTAAAATTAGATACTGGCACCTCAAAATATTTTGGCGTATTGTTGATTCCGTTGACGGACACTTCGAAGTCGAAGGTGCATTTCATTTCACTCGTAGGACGTGGACGACGGGGCCTGATTTGTGGCAATTGGAAATTTGGGCGGTGGAAGTCTGAAGGCATCACTTTGCTGTGCAGGGTGCTGCGCAGGGTGGATGGCGGCTCGGTTGCGTCCGTTGAAGTTCTGGAGAGGCGCTCAAATACAGTAGACATATAGTTTGAAAGCATTTGCAGTTAGTTTGTGATTTATGGTCAAACGGAAGCGGTTCTGGCCCCTACGTACCCAAACGGTGACCATCTATCGTATTCCAAAACCTCGCCTTCCTCTGCAAAAATTGACAATCATTTAGCAATTTTGGCATCGTGCATTTAAACGGCACGCAATCGTTATAGAGGTATATGTGCCCCTCCCAACAAATAAACAGGTACGCACCGCCTTCAGTCTGTTGACGTTTGCGCATAAGATTGGCTCCCGGCTTGACATCGTCGGGAAAAAAGAGTTTGAATGGGGGAAGGGGGAGGGGGAGGGGGAGGGGGAGGGGGCATTTGAGGGGAATGCTGGTAATAATGGCGGGAACATCACAAACGCTAGTAATGTTGTAAGTTAATATGTATTGAGTTTGAGTGTGCGAAGAGTCGAATGGTTGAATATTTTTACGTACGGCGATTGAACGGCGGTCACAATAGAACACGTTTCCCTACTGTTGTAGCATTGCCAACACACTGACATTTTGCACGGAGTCAATTGTGTCATGCATAACTTTCCGTTTCTCAGGCAGTTGGAGCAAGGCGTGTCTTCGTCTTGAAATGATCTCTTCACTTTCTCCATATTTCAAGGATCGGAGAATGCTTGAAGGGTTAGAAACGTGAATTATTAAGGATGATCGCTAACAGTCACGAGAAAAATCGTGCATTGATTTTTACATGAATATTTCTATAAATATATATCTAACAAATAATTTGTAGTATGTTACAAAGTTGTTACAAAGCTGCTACAAAGCTGTCACAATCCGAATATAACCTCTAGCCACCAATCACATCTTCGCGTTGTTAGATTCCTTCGCGTTGTTAGATTCCTTCGCGTTGTTAGATTACTATTTGGGATTTCGTGTTCTTTCACTACTATTTCATGTAAGATTATGATTTCTCTTTCATGATGAATGTATGATTTAGTATACGTTACAACTCTAAGCTATGACTGATTCCTTTTTCTCTAGAATTCGGAATGGATATCAATGAGGTGCAAGTCAGCATCGAAGAAGTCAAAACTACAATTAGAAAGGTCGAGGAGAAGGTTGAGGCTGTCGAAGGAGAGATCAAAGATGTGAAAATTAAGATTAAGTAGGTTGAGGTGCAGATTGAGAAGACGTAATAGAACGAGACGCGACGAGCGATCACGTGACCCGGCGATGACGTCATCACGATCGAACGCGACATACGACGAACGTAACGAACGATGCGAACAATGCGAACGACGCGAATAAACGATATCCAGCTTATCCCTAGTAATCGGTGCCTCAGTATGGTGCCGCAGTATGGTACCACAGTAATCAGCACTGCAGTAATTGGCACCGCAGCAACCAGTGCCACAGCAACGCTGATTATTGCCTAGCAATAGATGTCACGATCACAAACCTCACCATAGTTACTAAATTAGTCACTTATACTTAGTCAGAAATTGCAGACTGACTTGTATAAATACCCCCCAGTTTTCATCTGAAATAAAGCAGTTTTTAGTTCAGTCCTTGATACAAAAATCAAGTCCCCCCCACACACACACATTCCTCTGAGTCTTAGTAATGACATCTAAATAACTCTAGTATTTCTGACTAAACTCCAGAAGCCTAGCTAACTTCTGCCAGAACTGAGACTGATATATAAATCCCCAAAGACTTAAGTAAACTCATTGAACCTGAATTCTAAGACAAATTTAGTCTGTACATATATAGTAAAGAATAAGACCATTAAAAGATAGGACAAATAAGAAAGATCTTTAAAAGATAAGGTACTGCTACTGCAACTACTTTCAAGTGAGCACTTCCTCAAACTGAAGGCTTCTTGGTACACATTATGTACTAAGTCCCTAAGTAATATCTTATTTTCCTAAATATCCAAAGAATAAGAGAGAGATAGAAATAAGAGTTATTACAACTTGGTAGTAGTAGATTACTGAGCCAAGAAGACATCAAGAACATACTCCTGAGAAGTTGAAACAAGACCAATCTTAGACAGGAGTAATCCCCAGAACCAACTATGGATTCCCTAGGATCAAACCCCCAAACCAGAGCCAGACAAGCCTTTATCATTAGGACTAGGTGGTACCAGGAAACTATAGACCCAGAGACCCACCAGTTTATAATTAACCAGACTTACAAGGATCTATACCAGGTCTTTAGGACTTTCCACCCAGGACTTAGGAATATAGTCAGCCACTATAGGTTTTATGAACTTCTCTGTAGTTATATTAAATCCACTAGGATCCCAGAATCTACTGCTGTAGTTATCTAAGAATTTCTAGATCATATCTTACCCTCTATAGTAAGAGAGATAGCTGCTGAGTAGATTACTTTTAATAGATACCATCATACTTCCACTAAGACCTCACTCTACTATAGGCTAGTTATATACTATACCTCTGCTATAATAAGATATGAGAATGAGTAAGCAGGCCACCTATTTTATAAGAGGATTGCTTTTTAGGGTAACCATTATATAGTTCTGGAGGGTTTTCTGGAAGTTCTGGATATTCTGGAAGACCATTTTCTTAAGGTCAAGATCAATTTCATATGGAGTATATCCTCTATACTTATTGATTTCAAGATCGAGTTGACATCTCAACCAAAGTTCTTTTTTAGACTAGTTCTGAATGTTCAGGATTTTCTGTATTTCAGAAAGTTCAAGAAACTAAGACCAGCTTAGTTGAATTAGCATATTGCTGCAGACAATACCCAATTAGGAAATTTCATAATGGGGTTAGAAGTGGGACCTAACAGAGAGTAGATTTACTTAAGAGTGGTTTGTGGATTATTAAATAGGTTTATTTGCTATTCATGATATTACTGTACTAGAAGTAGTTGTGTGAAGGGATATTGTGGAGAAGTGTTCAGAAGTTGTATTTGGATTATTCAAGTCTGTTCAAGTCTGTTTTTGTCTGAGATTCTGAGGTCTGGGGGAGGGGGTATTTATACTAGTGAGGGGCTATCTGGACTATGCTAAATATGGATATAGCACTTAATACCTTGCTGAGTTGGAATACAGTCATGTAGTACAAGTGTGATCTGACATATCAAGAGATCATCTGGCTGCTGAGTCAGTTTACAGTCACATCATACAAGGCTAATCTAACTATACTATGACTGTTAAGCTATTTATAGATTTAGGTGCTGTCTGGTTAGTCTTTGATGATATCACTATTGATGACATCATCACTGACAAAGTCTGAGCAGTTTTCTGACTTCTGACATCATCAGTTTCAAGATGTTATCACTTCTATCTCTTGCAAGATTAAGGCTGTCCTTAGTGGTAGTAATTGTACAAGGATAACAGGTCTTGGTTCTCTTTTTTTTTAGCCTGCTGATATATTTACAAGGACTGGCCATCCTTGTCTAGGGCAAGGGCTCCCAATGTCATGGCTGGGGGTTCAAACCTCTCAGAAATGATATTTTCTATAATCTGAGGCAATTTCTAGTAGTAATATCTGTCATATGGATGGCTTGAGATTGGTTTTGATGATATTGGCTTTCTTGAGTTCAGATGAAGCATCCATCACTCTCCAACAGAGGTGATACAGATAGAGTGAATGGAGTTATTCAAATGCATTTTACTTCTGCTAAGTAATGAGGTCTTGTATAGTTGTAGTGTATCTTAGTTTTGAGTTTGATAAGTGTAGTTCATGAACTTTTGATGAATGAGATAGAGTCCTTCTTGTCTTGGTTTGAGTTTGGTACTTTTGGTTTCCTTTTGTAATAGTACAGTACACCAAACTAATTATAGAGGTTCAGAGTTAGTCTTATAGTTGTAGTACTTCTTCTGGTATTCTTGTATCTTGGTGGTAGGTTCTCATATTTGCTGGTATATTTTGTGTAACTAGATGATCTCTTCAGTAACTTGTTTTGTAGTCTCACATATGGTTTCCAAATTGGTTCTGAGGATGACATGCGATTTTGGTGGCTTGGAGGTTATATGCTTACACATCTTCTACTGTTGAATAAGAAGCAGACCCATCTACTTAGCTAGAATCTGATATCTTTTTTGAAGAACCTAGTCAAATGAGAACACACTATCTCATCAGAAAAGGGAGTCAGATGAAGACTCTGCAGGTAATCAGTCTGACAATAGCCAATAAGGAATAGTAGGTCTAGGAATTTACCAAGGACCCATAGGTCAAGAAGATCAGACCCCAGAACCAACCAAGTTACCTATATAGAGGTTTGGTTTACTCTCTCTCACAGAACTATTGGATCTGATCTCCAAGAATCAAGCAACTTCAAGTCATATAGCACTATAACCTCATTAAGTAGAACAATCTTCAAAAGAATCTACCCCTATAGACTTACTACCAATAGTCAATATAATGGTAGATACTAATATTGTAGCACTGACTACCCAATTAGCCACACTAGCAGAGATAGTAGGATGAATTGCTGAACAGAACAAACTAACCAAGATCTTGCAAATCTCTACATTTAGTGAAAAAAACAGTAATATCAAAATCTTCATCAATGCAGTTGATATAGGTTATTGAACAAACCAATGAAATAATAACTAAGTACCTATAAGAATACTTACCAATAATCAGAACAATATCCTTTAACAGTTATTTGCTACATTAGTAGCACAAGTGGAAACAGTAGTCACATTCTTCACTAGAACAGCAGCTAAATTCTGGCATATCTTGGAAGAGCACCCAGTAATCTGAGAAGACCATCCTCAAATTGCAGACCAAGTACCTGGCAATAACAAACCAAGTTGGAATGACTATGAAGCAGACCCAGGACTCAAGGCTCTGCTACTAACCAAATTCCAAAATGTAGTCTATATATAAGAAACTTGAAACAAACTGACCCAGATGAAGTTCCACAAGAATGATGAAGAGGATCTAAAAACCTTTACTATCAGGATAGATACCTATCTCAAAACTATTAGACTTATCTATTAGGAAAACAATTTGGCCATTAATAGTACTAGAGCTAATCATCTCTTTATAGTCCTACCAGACTGGTTTACTTAGAAGATAAAGAAACAAGGCCTTCTCTAAGAATGTCCCCACTACTTATAGTACTTTGCCCAAGTACAAAGAAGAGCTCATGAAATTCTTACTGCACAGGCCCCATGAAATCCAGAATATAAGAAAGATAACCAAGATAGAAGAAATCTCACTAGAAGAAATAATCAAAGAAATGATCAGAGAAATGATCAAATAAATGACCAAAGAAACCAGTAAAACCTCAAAGGACCAAGACTCCTTACTGAGGATGAAAAGAAGCAGTTTCATGAAAAAGGATTGTACTTCATCTATAGGAAGACAGAACATATCTCAGTTAGATATTCTGAGAAGAGAAACAGATCAGGTAAACCCAGTAATCAGAATATCACTATTATCAAAGAAGGTCCAGAAAAGAAGAATCCTGAGAATGTCATCAAAGTGTAGAAGATATAGTATAAGGCTACTATCCCCACTAAGGCTCATTCTACTGATGTCAGATATAATCTCTACAGTAGCCAAGACCTCACTATTCCATCAAGTATCAATGCTATAGTGTGAACAGGGATTGTATTACAAGTCTCTAAAGGAATATATATCTGTCTTATCAAGTGAAGCAGCCTGGTCAAAGAATTCAATATTAGGCTAGGAGGAGGAGTAGTTGACCAAGAATTTACTAGTGAAATCCATATCATCTTGTGAAATTTTGGAGACACATCATTTGAAGTCAAAACAAACCAAAGAATTGCCCAAGCAGTTATTGAAGAAATCCATCAAGATCTCACTATTGAAGAAGTTCCTAAGCTCTCCCAGACAGACTGTGGCAAGAAAGGGTTTGGATCAACCAACAAACCCCCCAGTCAAAAGGTCACTATCATGAAGGAAGATGATGAAAACTAATATAAGAGAATTGCAGATAGTTATGTACTATGTAGATGATGCCCTCATTTTATTCAAATGTATTATATGGAATATATTGGCATATCTCTCCAAAGTTTTCAAAATTGAATCCAAGAAATGACAATCTCAACAGACTGAGGAACTTAAACAAGACTACCCTCCTTGTGAAGGATGGGGAGAAACTGACTTTGAGAAAACTGACAGCAATTGGAACAATAATAAGGATGAGAAACTCAATATCATCAAGAAGAAGAACAGTTGTATCAATAAGTTCACAGACAGAATATCAATATCTTACTTAATAGTAGAGCTACTAGAAACTATATCAGCACCAAGACTGCCAAGAGGATTAAAGTCCAAAGTAGACCAGCTACTGAGAAAAGAAGTATTATCTTTAGTAATTGCAAGACTGCACCACTGACCAAGATCTACAAAGATCTCTTACTTAAGATTAGCAAATATCAAGAGAAGTTGGACTTTAGTATTATAGACCTCTTAGGACAAGACATAATTCTAGGAAAAGCCTGGTTGACTCAGTGTAACCCAGATATCAACTAGAGGACCAATGAGGTTAACTTGACTCATAAAGGCAGAAAGATCACTCTGATACCTCAGAAAGGTACCAATCATCAAGAAATTGAAATTATCTCTGCCATCTAAATGAAAAGACTCTCTCATAAAAAAGAAAACACCTACTTCATCTATACTGTATAAGAAGTCACTGAAGCTCCAAGTAGTCCAATTCTATCAGAAGCTCAAGAACTATTTGAGGAATTTCAGGATATATTCCAGAATCCCCAAGAACTTCCACCCAAGTACCAAATCTAATATAGAATTGATCTCATTCTAGGATCTGAACCTCCATACAAGAGTATCTACTAATTAGTCTAACCTGAACTCAAGACCCTTAAAGATGAGTTGATCAAACTATTGGCCTAAGGATATATTGAATCCAGTTACTCCCTATTTAGAGTCCCCATTCTGTTTGTCAAGAAGAAGGATGGCTCTCTGTAAATGTGCATTAACTACAGAGCTCTCAACAAGATCACTATTAAGAACTGGTATACCTTACCTAGGATTGATGAGTTGTTGTACCAAAACTTCAAGGCTAAGACCTTTTCTCTACTGAACTTATAAAATAGCTACCCTCTACAAATCTACATTTATCCCCTCCTATGCCAAGTCTAAGTTGCATTCCACAGCCAATTCCTCCACTTCAGCCTCCTTTGTCTCCAATCCAACCAGAAGTTCAGCCATCTCTCCATTCTCCTTCTTCTCAAAGTCCTCACAATACTCTAGGCAGGCCTCCTGCCAGAGCTGCAATTCATGACACTCTGCCCAACAGAAGGTAGCCCTCTCACTAGTAACAATTGTCAATTCAGTCTCCCTTTCCTTATCAACCTCATATCCTTCCTCCTCTAGGAAAATCACAAGCACCTCTGCCTTCAGCACCTCCACCACTCCATCACTATACAGGATCTGGGCCCAATGCTCATTATTCATTACTCTCAGATCTACTTTGCCCAACTCTTCAGCTGCAAAGTTGTTCATTATCCTGCATATCCAGAGTAGGTTCCCCACTTCCTTTCCCTCTGGAGTTACTGGCCTTCCTGTACCCAGCATTGAAATATCTGCCCCTATGCTCACAGTCTCTTTTTTTTTTTTTTT